>PVIW01004042.1:87963-145281 GCA_004026585.1 Noctilio leporinus | reverse complement strand
GTGGATGATTGGATCAAAAAACTTTGGTACATTTACACAATGGAATTCTATATAGCAGAAAGAAAGAAGGAACTTGTACCCTTTGCAACAACATGGATGGAACTGGAGAATATTATGCTTAGTGAAATAAGCCAGTCAGTGAAGGACAGGTATCATATGTTCTCACCCATTACGGGACAATAATGAGCAAAACTAACAAGCAAAACAGAACCAAGTGTATGAATACAAGGAATAGGCCTCCAGTGGTCAGGGGGAAAGGGGTTGGGGGGAGGGGGGAGGCAGAGGCAAAGAAGGGGAGCAGCTTAGACAAGAACCTAGTACAAAGGCACCATGGACATGGACAACAGGTGGGATTGACTTTGGGGGAAAAGGGTGGGTGGGGAGGGGGACGGAGGGGAGCAAAAAAGGGATGGATGTAATACAACAACAATAAAATTTAAAAAAAAGAAAGAAAGAAAGAAAGAAAAAGACAAAGCCCTGGATGGTATGTATGGTTCAGTGGACTGAGTGCTGGCCCGAGAACCAAGGGGTCACCAGTTCATTTCCCAGTCAGGGCACATGCCTGGGTTGAGGGTTAGTTGGGGGTGTATGAAAGGCAACCAGTTGATGTATCTCTCGCACATTGATGTTTCTATCCCTCTCTTTCTCCCTCCCTTCCCCTTTCTCTAAAAATAAATTAATTCATTTTTTAAAGATGGAATTTGTTTAAATAGATTTTGATATTTTTAAATGTATAATTTATTTTCCACAAATTATGCCTTTTATGCCTTTCAGAATGTTTTTATCAATCATTTAATTTTGCAATTTGGTCAAAGTAAATGTTTCTGATTGTCAGCACACATTTTTTAAATGTACGCATCCCAGAAAGTCTGTAAGTACAACACGAATGAGGGCATTTAGATTGTTTCCAGATTTATGATGTTGAGCATTTCTGGAATTTCCAATTTAAAAGAGCTATAAATAAACAGCAGAAGGAGGGTAGAGAATGGGGAATGGATTCAAAAGGTTAGACATTTTTCCTGAAGAGCAGCAAAATGGGTTCACATCGCTCTCATGGGGTGAATCTCCAAATAGCCCTGTTCAGTGTAGTATCCCCTCTCTGAGCTGTGTATGTGTGAGGGGAAGGTAAAGAACGATGCCTTGAAGATCTTCTACTTGTCCAAACCCCAGTCTACAGGGGAAGAAACTGACCTGGAAAACCTCATTTGATTTACCCAAGATAGCTCAGTGAGTTCAGGGCTGAGCTAAGACCAGTAATAATATGTCACTTCTACTTTATCATTGCATAAATCACTTCACTTAATCCTGATACAATGAGGCCTAATTAATCTTACCCTAAGGATGAACTAATGGATGATAGAGAAGTACCTTGTCCAAAGAGGTCACACAGGCTGACAGCAGGAGAATCAGAACTCGAACACGTCTATCTGCCCCCAAAGCCAAAGCAACTGAACACTGTAAGTCCAGCCTCCAAACCCAATGCCCACCTCACATCTTTGTAATATTTCTGCACCTAGATCACAGAAAGAAGATGCCCTGAGACATTTGACCTAAGTCCATCATGTCACAAAAGAGGACACAAAGATGGAGGAAGGATATGATTTCTCTATGTTACAGATGGTCAGAGCCAAGGCTGGAACCCATGTCTCCAGTCTCTTCAATTAGTGCCCTCTCTGAGCCTCTGCTCTACCTATCCATCCTCTGCAACTCTGTGTGCACATGCATATGTGTGTGCCTGCGTATATGCCTTACCTGTGCACGTATTACATGTGTACGTATATGTATGTGCAGGGACCATCATACACATAAGAAAGGTAGCCAGAAAAACCTCTGAGTAATCCCCGCCAGGAACGGGAGCTTTTCAAATTGGCACCAGCCCTTTTACAAGCCTGGAAGTCAGACTCAGAGATCAAAGAATTGAAAGGAAGAAAAGAGACGCTGGTGGTGTAAGGTACCACAGCTGAGGCCCTAAGGGACAAACTACCCTGCAGCCCCATGTTCAAGGCCCAGGGGGATACAGGAGGCCACTAGGAGGTCAGATGTACTCAAACCCCAAGCTCCCTGCATCCTCCAGGACAAGAAGCCCAGGAACCCGTAAAAAAGACCTGTCCCAACCAAGAAGCCTCTTTCATACTCCTTTCTCAGCAGCAGAACATAGTGTCTGGGCCTCTCTGTGGATCCTGAGCAGGGGGAGCAGGCACCCTGAGTGGGGAGCAGAGATGATATAAGAAGTAGCACTGGCAGGAGAGGGGCGAGCATGACCAGGGAAGTGTGCAAAGGAGGCACACTTCCCTGATGCCCCAGACCTGACAGTACTGTGGGCACCAGTGAACTCACACCAGAGATCCTGAGCACAGGTATAGATAGATAGCACAGGACAAACGCCACAGACTCTGGGAAGACATGTACCCCTGGCAACACAAGAGCCCACTTGCCTCAAGTAGGGCATTTCCATTCAGGTATTTATGTAGGTGAAATGATTTCCACCAAACCAGAGTTCACATTCCTGGAATCCACCTGTTTTCTGTTCCCCTACCTGAGAACCTTTCTCCACCTTCTCTTCTAGTGTGCTTCCTGTCCATCATTCCACGACCCGCACAGACATACCTCCTTTGAGAAGTGTTCCCTGGTTTCCTCAGAGAAACCACATTACCCTACAGCCTTTGACATTGTGTCATCTCAAAATTTAGCAACTTAAAACAACAAGCATTTATAAACTTCATGGTTCCTGAGTCAGGAGTCCAGACATGGCTTAGCTGGGTGTGTATGCTTCTCACAAGACTTGAATCAAGATATCATCGAGGGGGATGGAGGGGAGCCAAAAGGGGATGGATGTAATACAACAACAATAAATTTTTTTAAAAAAAGATATCATCGAGCTGCTCCTATCTTAAGGTTCCACTGGGAGAGAGTCACAGGGCTGTGGGCAGGCTTCCAGAGATCACTGGCTAGGAACATCAGTTCCTTGCCACGTGGGCATCTTCACAGGGCAGCTTACACCTTGGCAGCTGCTTTCCTGTGAAAGTGAGCAAAGGAGACAGCAAGAGAGTTTGAACAGATGGAAGTCACTATCCCTAATCTCTAAAGTGATATCCCATCACTTTTGCTATGCACTATTAGTAAGAAGTGCGTCATTAATTCTAGACCAAAAAGATGGTGACTTCTGTCTTTCTGGCTTTGTCTCACCTTTCTCCCTCTCTCATTCAGAGGGAAGATCTACTATACTGTAAGCTGCCTAATGCAGAAACCCACACAGCGAGGAACTGGGGTCTCCAACTGATTACATGAGGGCTTGAACACCAAGAGGTAGGGATCACTGAGGGCCAACTGAGGGGCTGCCTTTCACATATGTTATAGTGGGCATTGCCTGGGCATCCACTGAATCTAGTACTAGGTGGAATAATCATGCTCCTTAAATCCCATAATCCACCTAGTGAGCCAGGCATTATTGTTGCCTCTTTGCAGATGAGAAGGCTAGGGCCAAGAGAGGTAATGTATGTGACTTGCCTGAGGTCCCATTAATCAGTGATCAATCCAGGATTCAAACCCAAGTCTCTGACTCAAGTTTATGCCCTTTGCACAGCAACAGACTTCCAGTGGCTACCTTCGATATTGGATTGTCTTCACCACCTACAAGTTGTAGGCCATGGGCACACTGTCTAACTGCACAAAGACTCAGTTTTCTCATCTGTAAACAAAGAAAGTTCCTACCTCATAAGATTGTTGAAAGAATTAAATAACAATGTATAAAAAGCACTTGGCACAATATCTGGTATATAATAAAAATATCAGCCTTATTTCACATGAATTAGGGGAGGAAGAGAAAGTGAGTATACCGTGTGTATTTTCACCCTGGACTGAGAAGACAATATGTTTTTTAATTCTACTCAAAGGATACCAAAGTCAAAGAAAATATGCGATTGAAGACAAAATATCTTGAAAGTGGGGGAAAGGCTTAGAAGGCCCTCTGCTCCCAGCCTCAAGTGCAAGGAGAAGGCTTTCTTGGTCAGGTTCTATGACCTTTCTCAGAAAATTTTCATTCAGGTGAAAATAAAAATTTATTGGCTGCAGTATTTTGGGTATATGTTGATGAGGGACATGAGGGAAGCTAAGGGGAGGGGAAACAAACTAAATAATATGAAAATAAGAGAGAAGGGACCAACCCCACAAACTTTAGAAAATGAAACAGGCCTCAAGTTGCTGCTGAAAACTAGATTAGAACCAAAAATCTAAAATTGTGATGGCCTTTCCCAAAGAGATCATGAAAAAAACAAACAAACATAACTCTGGGGAATTCATGTACGCTGAACCCCAGACCTTCTTGGTTCTCCTGGGCCAAGCTTTCTCTCCGCAGGAAAAGTGCAGGAGTGAAGATCTCATGGGTGCCAAAAGCTCCTGAGACAGTGAGCTTGAGGCAGTGCACTGGCCTCTCCAATTCCCTGAAATCCTTTTTACTCTAAAAGCCTAAGCCATCACTTGCATATATCTGATGCAACTTAATAATCAGCAAATACCTCTTCCCCACAGATGCTATGTAAGTTTTGATTAATTCCCTGGGGTCAGCCAAGTCTCTCTGTTTCCCTCAGGCCTGCTTCATAGCACAACAGCCCTGTGCCTGTGCATCAGTAATTACCTCGCCAAATGAGATGTTTCTAACAGTAATCACAGCCACACTAACCCCAAAATTATTTTTGTCCCTCAACATTAAAAATAATGATAAAAACTTTATAATCTAACCATGAATAGAGTACTTCAAGCAATTTCCTTTCATTATCTCATTTGGTCTTCACAGCAACTTTAGAGATAAGCCTAGGAGATCTTACTAAGTGACAGAAAAACTAAGGAGCCACATGACTGCAAAGTCACTTAGCCAATAAGAGTGAAAATGGGGTCCAGCCAAAATGGAAGCATAGGTAGACATACTGCATCTTCTTCCACAACTAAGAAGGAATACAAGTACTTCAAAACTGGAGACAACCAGAAGTTCCAGACAACCAAGCTGCATGGAAGTCCAATAAACAAAGACATAGAGAAGAATTACTCATCCAGAGAAGTAGGAGGGGTGAGCCAGGGCAGAGAGACACAGTGTGGTGGTAATGGCAATGGCAACTATAGCCAATGGACAGAAAATAGTCACACATTCTGAAAAGTAGGGAGGGACACCTGGGGAGCACTCTTAGCATCAGACCAGAACTCATAACTCAAGGTTCTAGTGCCAGGGAAAATATAGCCTCATTGCTTCTTTTCTTTTTTTTTTTAAGATTTTATTTATTATTTTCAGAGAGAAGGGCAGAGAGGGAGGAAGAAAGGGAGAGAAGCACCTGCACATCAATGTATGGTCTCCTTTTATCTGCTTCCAACTAAGAACCTGGCTGGAGACCTGGCTTGCAACCTGGTTATGTGCCCTGGTTGGGAATTGAACCAGCGACCTTTGGGTTTGTAGGCCAGTGCCAATCCACTGAGGTCTCATTGCTTCTGACTGTGAAAATCAGTGGAGCTTGGGGTGGAGGAGGAAACTGCAGCAGAGTCCATTTGTTTAGAGGTTCTTCATCATTCTAGAGCTTCTGCAAACCCACCCGCTCTTGGAACCACAGCCAGGACAACAGCAAGAGAGGCAACAGTCCCATATGAGAAGTGGGAGAAGTGCCCAGAAAAGGGGCAAGTACTAAGCAGCAGCATTATTACCCTCCCAGATCCCTCCCCCACATATAGCACCAAAACATGATGAAACAGATTGCCTGATACTGATGGATACCTAAAGCTCCACCCCTTATGATGTAATTGGTGTGACAGCTTTACCTAAGATACAGAAGCAAACACAGGAGCCTGTCAAGATGAGGAGGCAGAAAAGTATGGCCCAAAAGAGGGAACAGATCAAGGTTCCAGTGGGAGAACTGAGTAACAAGGAAGTAGCCAACCTAACAGATGCAAAGTTAAAGATACTGGTGATAAAGATGCTCGAGGACTTAACAGATATGCTTGAGTATGGCAAACACAGAAGGGAAGAAGTGAAGGCTGTACTGAGTGAAACAAAGGGAAATCCACACAAAACCAATTCTGAAGGGAAGGAAATCTTAGTTCAAATCATTGACTTGGAACATAAGGAAGAAATAAATTGTCAACCAGCACAGAAGAAGGAAACAAAAATTGGGAAAAAGATGAACCTCTGGGACAACTTTAAACATGCCAACATCCAAATCATGCCAGGAGATAAAGACAAGCAAGAAATTGAAATTTTATGTGAAAAAATAATGAAGGAAATTTTCCCTAACTTGGCAAAGGAAATAGACATAAAAGTCTAGGAAGCACAGAGAGTTCCTAACAAGCTAGACCCAAAGAGGACCACACCAAGACACAGCATAATTAAAATGCCAAATGTTTAAGACAAAGCGAATTACCTACAATGGTGTGCCTATAGACCATCTGCTGACTTCTCAAAAGAAATTTTGCAGGTAAGATGGGTCTGGCAAGAAGTATTCAAAGTGATAAAAGAGCAAAAACCTACAACCAAGACTACTCTATCCAGAAAAGCTATCATTTAGAATGGAAGGATAGCCCTGGCTGGTGTGGCTCAGTGGATTGTGTGCTGACCTGTGAACCAGATGGTCACGTTTGATTCCCAGTCAGGGAGCACACCTGGATTGGGACAAGGTGCCCAGTTAGGGGAATGTGAGAGGCAAGCACACATTGATGATTCTCTCCTTCTCTTACCCTCCTTTCCCTCTCTTTCTATATAAATAAATAAATAAAAATTTTAAAGAGTGGAAATGGGACTTGAAACCTAGAAGTCAAATCTCCAGCTTTTAGTCCAGGTCACTATAATATACCACCAGTCCCCCCAGTCTTGGTACTCTTTCTTCTACAAGCCCTGTCCCCACATCTGTGACGTTGTCCTCTGGAAGCCCAGCTCCTTCCAACAGCAACCCAGAAATAACTGATCTGCTCTAGGACTCCCCCTACTTCCCCACACCTTGTTCCTTCACTACCCAGCCAGGTTTCTAGAACAAGAAACCCATATGGGAAGTTCATTTGTCCTCACTTCACCTCTCTAACCCTACCCGCCACTCTACCCCCTTCCACCTCCCACTTCCATCCCAGAGCTAAGGAGAGACTCAGTTTACATTTGTTTATTTTATGTCTTGTTTCTTGTTCCACAGTACAAATAGCTTACCAAGACAGATCAAACACCACAAGATGGTAAAAAGTTAAAGTAAACAAGAAAATAGAGAAGAAAATATTTTTTTAATAAAAAGAAAGGGAAGGGTATAAAATGGAGCCAGGAATGTAAGTTAAAATGTAAAATGTAAAACCTTTGCCCTTCCCACATATGGGCCACAAGTTTGGCTCTGACTGTTCAGAAGCCAACCCAAAAAATAAAATCTAGTCCATTTCAGAGTTCACAGTGTCCCTGAGATAAAACAAAAACAGACTATTGACGGAAGTGCAACTATTCTCGGAGCTAACACAGGACAGAAGTTTCTCCAAAGGCAGCTCCTTAGAGAAATGTCTATGGTTCATGTCCTTAACATCACCTTGACAGTGAGTTTTCTATGAATTCTAATAACTGCCCTCAACATAAGGGAAGCCATTGCACCTCTACAGTTGTGGAAGAGATTGGATGTACCACATACCTGCTCTGTCCTGATGGAACTTAATCTAGGATAGGATTTCTTAACCTTGGTATCTTTGATGTTTGGAACCAGATGATTCCTTGTTGTGAGGCTGTTCCACGCATTGTGGGATGTTTAGCAGCATTCTTGGCACCCTTTCCACCAATTGTAATGAACAAAATGTCTCCAGAAATAGCCAAATTTCCCTTTGGAGACAAGATCAACCCCAATTGATCCAAGGTTTAAAATCATTGGTCCTAATTTTTTGTAATGTAAAACAGCAGAACTTCCTGTCAAGATGGCAGCACAGCCCTGGCTGGTGGCACAGTGGATAAGGCACCAGCCTGCAAACCCAAAGATTGCTGCTTCGATCCCCAGTCAGGGCACATAACCAGGTTGCAAGCCAGGTCTCCAGCCAGGTCCATAGCTGGAGGCAGGTGAAAGGCAACCATACATTGATATCTCACTCTCTGCCTCTCTCCCTTCCCTGAGAATAATAAATAAAATCTTTTTTAAAAATTAGATGGCAGCATAGGTAAAAGTGATATTCACATTCTCCCAAAATTACAACTAAACTATCATCATTCATAACTGCCTGAAATCTGGCTGAACGGAAGTCCTACAACTAGGAAATTAAAGAAGGCACATGAAGACTGTCAAGAGGGGCAGACACACATACAGGCTGGTCCCACACACACATGAAGCATATAAAAACCAGGAGACATGTCTCAACTGCAGAGATCTTCTGTGATGAGCAAGGGTCCACAGCCCCACACCAGGTCCCCCAACTCAGAGTTCCAGTGCCAAAAAGAGAAGACTCCATAATTTCTAGCTGTAAAAACCAGCAGTGATAGAGGCTGAGGGAGACAGAGTGCTGTACAGTCCCAAGCAGCTCCTCTTACAGGAGCCATGCACAGACAATTGGACTCATTCCCTCTAAGCTCCAGAACTGGACAGCAGCTTGAAAGGCACCAGAGACATACGCAAAGGAACTGAACTGTCTAGAGCTGGGGAGGGCAACTTTCTCCCAGACAGAAGTACTAACAGGCCATTGTTCCTTTGAGGAGCTCTCCCCCAACAGAGCCAGCAGGTGAGTGCCATATCTGACACTCCATAAACCTGGATCACACTATTTGTCCCACCCAGGTGGTTCCCTAAGGCTCTGCCCCATCCAATTTTCAGGCCCACCCAAGCTGCTTCCAGTGGCTTTTCCATACAATTGGTCTGTATTGGCTCATGCTTCAGGTTTTCCTAAAATGCCTCAAAACAAGCACCACCTGGTCTCAATGTGCCCTGTACCTCTCTCTAAGTAGTCCATGCCCAGCACTAGCAGCAGCCAGAGTTGGTTTACAGCTTGGCCTCACCTGGGCGCCTCCAAGCCCAGCACAGATAGCAACCATTTATAGATTACTTAGCAGCTGATACCAGGTGGCTCCAGGAAGAACACACGTGGCAGCTGACCTTGGCCTGCACCTCCTGGGAGGCCCAACAGCAAGTGCACCCAGTGGACTGCTTCAAACCATGTCAAAGCACCACCACCCAAACACCTACACAGGTGACACACTCAAGGAGTGGCCTCAGTGGGTACCAGAGCCCCACTGAATTAAGTCCTGCTCTGTGCAGGGACCCCTGAACAGCTGATCTTCAATGGTGGTAGGTGGTCACAACCAATCCTTATAGCTGATCAGCCTGGGAGTAAATCCCTCCTATTGACATGCCAATAGCAATCAAGGCTCAAAAACAACATGAGAGTGTACACAGACCACACGAGGAAACGCACCTGGAGTGCCCAGCTCACATCAACAGGGAGGCTGTGCCACTGGACCCTACAGGACACCTACAACATAAGGTCACTCTACCAAGTCCAGGAGACATAGCAGTTCTATCTAATACATAGAAACAAACACAGAAAGGCAGTCAAAACGAGAAGGCAAAGAAACATATCCCAAATGAAAGATCACAACAAAATTCCAGAAAAGGGGTCACTGGTTTGATTTCCAGTCAGGGCACATGCCTGGATTGCAGGCCAGGTCCCCAGTTGGAGGTGAGAAAGAGGCATCCACGCATTGATGTTTCTCTCCCTTTATTCTCTTCTTGAAAAAATGCTAATCAGGTTTCTTTTTTAAAAATTTCCCCCTTTTTAAGTATATTTCATTGATTATACTGTTACAGTTGTCCCAATTTTTTCCCTTTGCTCCCCTCCACTCAGTACCCCCCTTCACCCCAGCAATCACACCCCACCTTAGTTCATATCCAAGGGTTTTTCATGTAAGATCTTTGACTTTACCCTTTCCTATACTATTCTTAACATCCCTTGTCAATCTTGTACCTACCAATTACGATTCTTAATCCCTGCACCCTTTCTCCCTTTCTCCCCCTTCCTCCTCCCAGCTGATACCCCTCTAAATGCTCCCCATACCTATGATTCTGATCCTATTTTGTTTGCTTAGTTTGTTTTTGTTTTTGTTTTTGTTTTAGGTTCTGTTGTTAATAGTTTTGAGTTTGTTGTCATTTTAATGTTCTTCATGGTTTTTATCTTCTTTTCTTAAATAGGTCCTTTTAACATTTCATATAATAAGCACTTTATCTGCTCCCCCATTCTAAATGATAGCTTTGCTGGATAGGGTAGTCTTGGTTTTAGGTCCTTGTTTTCCATCACTTTGAATACATCTTGCAAGGCTCTTCTTGCCTGCAAAGTTTCTTTTGAGAAATCAGCAAATAGTCTTATAGGAACCCTCTTGCTACTTTTAAGATTCTCTCTTTATCTTTAACCTTTGTCATTTGAATTATGCTGCATTTAAGCCCTGGCTGGTAGCACAGTGGATAAGGTCGCAGGTTCGATTCCCCAGCCAGGGCATATAACAAGGTTGCAAACCAGGTCTCCAGTCAGGTCTGTGGCTGGAGGCAGGTGAAAAGCAACCATGCATTGATGTCTCTCTCCCTCTCTGCCTCTCTCCCTTCCCCTCTTTCTAAAAATAATTAAATAAAATCTTAAAAAAAGAAAAAAAGAAAAAAAAATGAATTATGCTGCATCTTGATGTTGTCCTCCTTGGGTCTAGTTTGTTTGGGACTCTCTGTGTTTCCTGGACTTTATGTCTATTTCCTTTGCCAAATTAGGGAAGTTTTTCTTCATTATTTTTTCACATAAGTTTTCAATTTCTTGCTCTTCTGCTTCTCATTCTGGCACCCCTATGTTTTGGATGTTGGCACGTTTGAAGTTGTCCCAGAGGTTCCTAAGCCTATCCTCATTTTTTTCAATTCTTGTTTCCTCCTTCTGTACTGGTTGACTGTTTATTTCTTCCTATCCCAAATTGTTGATTTGAACCCTGGTTTCTTTCCCTTCACCACTGGTTTCATGTGGATTTTTTTTTTATTTCACTTAACTAGCCTTCATTTCTTTCCTTACATATTTGTCTGTCTTACGTAATCTTGTCTATCAAGTCTGTGAGCATTGTTATCACCAGCATTTTGAACACTTCATCTGTTAGGTTGGCTATCTCTTCCTAGCTGCTCAGTTCTCCCACTGGAACTTTGTTCTTCTCCTTCTTTGGTGCCATAATTTTCTGTCTCCTCAACTTGACAGCCTTCTGTGCCTTAGGTAGAGTTATGGCACCTGTTACATTTAAGAGGCAGAGCCTTAGGTGTTCATCAGTACAAGACACCTGTTTTACCACACTGTGGCTCTGTATGTGGGGAAGGAGTCTGAAAGGGAACAATGCTGCTTGCTCAGCACTTGCCCTTCTTCCAGGCACTTCTCCCACTTCCTGTATGCTACTAGTGTCCCTTTAGCTATTTTTTAATGATGGTTCCCAGAGTGGGTGGGTTTGTGGGTGTTTTAGGGCTGAGGGGACCCTCTAAACAAGTGGACTCTGCTGAGAGACCAGCAGTTTCTTCCTCCATCCCAACCCCCACTGGTTTTCACAGTCAGAAGCAATGTGGCTTTATTCCCTCCGCACTGGAACTATGTGCAGCCTGGTCTGGGGCTGGGATAACTCCCTAGGTTTCCCTCCCTACTGTTTTTAAAGATTATTTTAGAGAGAGGGGAAAGGAAGGAGAAAGAAAGGGAGAAAAACATACATGTGTGAGAGACATCGATCAGTTGCCTCTTGCAGGCTTCCAAATGGGGACCTGGTCTGCAACCCAGGCATTTGCCCAGACTGGGAATCAAACTGGCAACCTTTCAACTCCCAGGCCGGCACTCAGTCCAATGAGCCAAACCAGCCAGGTCTCCCTCCCTACTTTTAAAATGTATGACTGCTTTCTGCCACCAGCCAGGGTCACTGCCCTGCCACAGTTGACACAATTCATCCTCTCTGCCCCAGCTCAACCCCTCCTACCTGTCTTGATATTTCTTCTTTTATATCTTGGTTTGTTGGACTTCCATGAAGTTCAGTTTTCTGGTTGTTGTTTTCAGCTTTGAGATAGTTGTAATTCCTTCTTATTTGTGGAGGGAGATCAAATGTGTCTACCTACACCTCCCTCATGGCTGGAATTTGACCTCACTCCACTCATCAGAATTTTGTAAGCCTTTGTTAACTTCTAGAATTCTGAGAAAAAATAATTTTGACTTTCTTTGGCAGTATTCTTATTGTTTTTATGGAGGAGCATGTTTTCAGAGGTCTTTACTCCACCATTTTAGAGGTGCTTCTCCTGCTCTTCACTTTTAATCACACCTTCCTGGTGTCTCAGGGCAGAAAAGGTCCTGAAAAAACAACCCAACTCAAAAAGATTTTAAGGATTTATTCTGCCTTTTGAAGATTCTAGAGTTGTGAAACCTCAGAATTAGTCCTCCGTTCTCTAGGACCACAGTTTTGAGGTCTGGAGGTACAGCAGCCATGCTGGAAGACCAGGACCAGGCCCAGCTAGAAGTGCCTCAGTAGCTAGGCAATACTGGGGTTGCCTAGGTGAGGAGTGAGGTCACAAGTTTTTGTGGTACTAATAATTTGGTCCGTAACACTGACACTCATAGCTTTCCTTTTTCTTTAGTGCCTGTCTGTTTCAGGAAAAAACAGAACCATGAGTAACTTTTTATGACTATCATAACTGATTTCCCATTCTACCTATAACCTATATGTGGCAGGCAAGGCCACACAGAAACTGAGAAAGAACTAGTCCTCTCATTTTTCAAGTTGTGCATATATTAATAAATTGCTATATTTTAGGTATTTATTTTTAACCCATCAAGACTTTGAATGCAACCAATAAACACAATGTGACTTTAGTTAGCAATAATAGAAAAGTCTATACTTGACACCCTTCATGAATACAAGGCCATATACTTCTGGTTTCCCAAGTCATAAGTAAGACACTTTCTGTCCTACTGGAGAGTTCTTTGCTCCCCATGGAAAGAAGGAGGTTGGCAACTGCTAATAGGCCTAGGAGTTTCTTTTGGAGGTAATGAAAATATTCTAAAATGAATTGTGATTATGGTTACACAATACCACTGAATTGCAGAATTTAGACTGGTGAATTATATGGTGTGTGAATTGCAGATTATATCTCATTAAAGCTGCTATGTTATGTGAGAAATTGAGAAAGTAAAAGCTGGCCAAAAAAAAAAAGGAATTTTCTATCCTGGCTGGTATGGCTCAGAGGACTGAACACCAACCTGTGAACTAAAGGGTCACTGGTTCCATCCCTAGTCAGAGCACATGCCTGGGTTGCAGGCCAGGTTCCCAGTTGGGGGCTCAAGAGAGGCAACCACACATTGATGTTTCTCTCCCTCGCTTCCTTCCTCCCTTCCCCTATCTCTAAAGATAAATCAATTAAAATCTTTAAAAATAAAAAGAAAGGAGTTTTCTCAATGGACTTGTGTCTATTATTAAACCCAAGGTTTCAATGCCCTAGAAATAGAAGAAAAGAAGCAAGATAGAGTAGAGAAGAAAGATCAGGAGACCTGGGCCACAGACTTAGTTCTACCATTAACTTGCTGTGTTTCTTTGGGCAAGGGCTCCAATTTCTCTTTTGTCAAATGGGGAAATGAGGAAAGACTGGATGGGCCTGAAACAATCTCTAAGATCTCCTCCTCCTCTCATATTTGTGTGATCTAAGGAGAACCAGGTAAAATAGGAAGCAGGTAAGCCTTGGTGTCCTCACAATGCAGGACAGCACCGCCTAGGCCTCAGCACCAGGCCAAAGACTGCCATTGAGGAAGGAAAATCACAGAGATAAGATTTTGGGGTCACAAACATCTTTACAGAAAGTCCTCAGGGAGTTAAGTGGTGGCTTCTCTTTGGGCAGAAGCCTCCCTCAGAGTTTTGGGGGCAGCTTATCACAGACAGTCCTGAAGGTGGCACACCAGCTGCATGGTGGCCAAAGGGAATTTTATTTAGAGAAAAGAAAATCAGCGACTTTGCATTATCCAAGAGGAAAATTACAATAGTCTAAAATCCCACAAGGAACATTTCCCAGGGCCACTGACAGCCTCTGGGGGAGGACTGAGTTTAAACAAAGTCCCTGGTTGGTAGAAATGCTCTGTCCAAGTCCACTGTCTCTATCCCACCAGTCAAACTCAATGTTGGGTCTGCCCTGGTCAGTGGGGCCTTAGAGAAAAAGTCTGGGGACAGCTTCTGAGTCAGGTAGGGATGAACTGTTTCAGGAAAGTGTCTTCTCCAACACAGAACTTCCAGAGCCAACAGCGGCCCCTGGCAGAGGGGTTTTGTGACCCCACAAGTTAGACACATTCTTCTCCTGTACTCAGGAAGTCATAGACATGTGAACAAAGATTCACAAATCCACAAGGAAGCACAGAGGTTGAAGCCTGTTTGGAAAATGGTGTGAGCACAGAGTGACTTTCTAAGGATTAGTGAAGACAGGGGAGTGGCCAAGCCAACTGGAAGACAAAAGAGGAGCTTCAGAGCCAGGGTAGGAAAGGATGGGTAGAAACAAAAGCACGTGTACAGGGCTGGGACATTAGGATAAACACTTGTCTGTCCCCATCTGGAATGGGTGAGCAGTTGAGTTTACTGGAGAATAGGGTGAGTTGGAAAAATGATGGGACCTGAGCTCAGAAAGCAGCCATTTCTCAGTGAAAGTTTCTTTTTGTTTTGTTCTGTTTTTAAGTAGCAACCCAGATACACTTTACTAATGAAAAATTCTTTAGTCAATGATAAGCACAGATATTTTTGTAAATATCGAACATTCAAAAGTAAGTTTCAGTTCACCTATATGTCATTTGGCACACGGTTCGATATTTAAGTCACAATTATACTAGATTATTCCATCGTTGATATCATCACTTAGGAGAAATTTTTAGTCATTAATGCACTAACATTTTCTTTAATATCTTGACAATGAATTTGATACAGATTTTTAAAGGCAAAGGAAAAATGACAGAACACTGTAATGTTCGTGGTAAGGCAACAGAGCATAATTTGAGATTTCATTCTAGTTCCCTCTTTTTTAAATAAACTTGCAGGGTTTTTTGTTTTGTTTTTAAGAATTTTTACATTATTTTCAGAGAGAAGATCAGGGAGGGAGGAAGAAAGGGAGAGAAGCATCAATGTATGGTTGCCTTTTACCTGCCTCCAGCTGGGGACCTGGCTGGAGACCTGGCTTCCTTTTTTTTTTTTTTTTTTTGAGATGTCGACCGAGTTATTATTGGAATGTTTAAGGTTAAATTGTTTTATCAAGCTACCATAGAACTTAAATTATGCTGACCTCAAATTTACTTTAAAAAAATAAAATAAGGCCCCTGAATGGTGTGGGTCAGTGGGTTGAGAACTAGCTTGCAAACCAAAAAGTCATCAGTTCAATTCCCCATCAGGGCACATGTCTGGGTTGTAGACCAAGTGTCTGGTTGGGGGCGTATGAGAGACAGATGTTTCTCTCCTTCTGCTTCTCTCTCTCTTCCCCTCTCTCTAAAAATAAATAAATAAAACCTTTTTTTTTAATAAGGAATTTGTTTTCTAATTTATGAATCTATAAAATAGTTATCAAATTTTGTATTTCATAATTAATATAATACCCCAGTATTTAGTTTGAAGTTTCAGTCTAAAAAGAAGTGGGGTTATTTTAATGTCTGATCCCAAAAGCTAATTTTAGCAAGAATTATAATATTACCTCTTTTTGTTTTTAAAAGACTCATTAAAGAATTTTTTGGAAAGTTAAACATTTACATGGTAAAAAAGACACTATAGGGAAAATTTTCTTCCACCCTAGGCTCCCAAACACTCAGATCAGGAGGCACTAAATATCACATCAGTTTCTTGTGAATCCTCCTGGAGATGGAGGTGATCAGTGAATAAGCAGTCAACACACACACACCACACATTTAGATGCATATACATATCTATGTATACATGTTGGCCTTCCTTTACACAAATGGTAGTACACTACCCATTATTCTGTACCTTGTTTTATTGGGTTTAACAGATACTGTCAAATATTTCCAAAGTGGTTATATCAATTTACATTTTTGCCAGTAATATTTGGTATTATGTATCTTCTTGTTCACTCATTCATTCATTCATATTATTTACACTCAGATTCTCTCTTTTATTCCATGGGTTGTAATATAATACCCTATTTATTTACAGTTTTATTGAGGTATAGTTATGTGTAAGAATGGGTACATATCTACAGTGTATAACCTGATGAGGTCTATCAACCATGAAAGTTCCCTTGTACTTCTTTGTAACCCATTCTTCCCTCTTCCATCCACATCCTCAGATAATCACTGGTCTACTTTCTGTCACAATGGGTGACGTTTTGCAGAATTTTATATAAATGGAATCCTACACTCTGTACTCTTTTTGTCTGGCTCTTTTCACTCAGCATGAATGTTTGTTCCATTCATCATGTTGTTGCCATTCATCAAAAGTTCCTTTTGTTGCTGAGTAGCACGCCACTGTACGGATGTACCACAGGCTATTTATCCATTCGGCTGCTGATAGACATCTCAGTTGTTTCCAACTTTTGTCTATCACAAATAAAGTTGTCCCCATGGCAAAGAGCCCCCTCCCTTCCTTCTGAGACCACAGCCATGCGTCTCCAGGATCTGGTCACAGAAATCAGGATACATGCATCCCTGGCAGGCCCCAACCCTTCCACTACCACCTTTGTCCTGAGCTGTGGGCTTGCAGACAATCAGGCCTCTCCTGAAGACCTTGGGTATGAGGGAGCAAAACCCAGCAAAGAGGCCAGAGGTTTGTTCTCAAATATTTTTTTTAATAAATAAACAAAATCCACTAGATTGATGCAGCAAACTAAGGTAAGAGGAGAGGGGAAATTAGGGAGGTAAGAGCCCCTGAGTCAGCGATGCAACCTGCTCCCCAACCCTAGGAACTAAGGCACTTTTGGGGAGACAGGACCTTGAGGTCCTGTTACACTGGGTGAACAGAAGAGGGAGGATTAAGGTCCCCTCTCCCAATTTCTGCATCAGGATATTGCTGCCCTTCTCACCCTACCCCATAACCCCATCCCTGATTTGCCCCTCTCATCTCACAGCATTCTAAGGGGAAGTTTGGGGGTGCTCCTCCTGGAGGGAGAAGTCTATGCCCCTGAAGAAGCAGATCCTGCAAAATCCTGGTGGGATACCAGCAACCCACTTTACCCTCTTTATCTTGAGGTCTCTGGGGAAGGGATGGAGTGGACACATAGGCCAGGCTGGTACAGGGGAAACTAGGCAGTGCCTGGTGCAGGGTGCCCATCAGAGCCCAGCTCAGGGTGCCCATCAGCAGCCAGGATGGGATGTGCATCGGGACTCTCCCTTCGGGGGCTGCCCCAGTTGCTCCTCAAAATGGTGCCTGTCTTTTCCTCCTTGAACTGCTGTCGGTCTTCCCGAGGGATCTTCACTGCGTGGTACTGGGGCACGTTGGCCTCGGGGTACCGTGTCCGCTTGAAGAATCCCATCTGTAAGAACACCAGGACAGACAGACATGAGGAGCCTTCAGGGATAAGGTCCCTGGAGTGGATGCCCAGCACAGCCCAGCTCCTGGCCTCCACCACCCCTGAGACAGAAAGAACCAACTACAGCAGAAAGGCAATGGGTTGGACACCATCTTGTGCATAAAAAGCCCCCACTGGTGCCACCATCAGTGCTGAGTCCCCAGGATCTCATTTACAGAAAGAGAAAGACCAAGCAGGGGCCCAAAGTGCAAGACTAAGGACATCTCCTTTGGCACCAGATAGAGGGGATTGAAGGTGGAGTATCAGGCCAGCTGACCCCAAAGTTTCCACCGGCCCAAGATTTTTAGGAGACCCAATAGCATTGCCCAGAACGCAAATGAGATCTAAGGAAAAACATGGCTTCCCAGAGCCCTGCACACTCCAAAATGAGTCCTCTCGAGCCTCATACACATACACCCCATGCACTTGGACACAGGGCAGCACCCTCCTTAGGGCAGAGCCTTCTATCCATGAATATGGTGGCTGAGCCCCTTCCTAAATCATGAACATGTTTGCCCTTAGTAGGAGGAAATGCGCTCCTTGCACACACACTCAGGACTACCAGAGACCCCTACATGCTCAGACTGCATGGTACCTCCTTGCACATTTGTCTCTGCACACTCATGCCCAAGAAAAGACATGCATGGCACCTCCCTGCACTCCACATGCTCACATCCATGATCCCACCCAACCCTCTGTGCACACCTCAGGCTGCATATAAGCTTGTCCTTATAATCACCTTCCATCCCAGTTCCTAGGACTCATCCCACACCCATGCAATCTCATTTCTTCACCCTGAATGTTCCTGGTCTCCTGAACCCTGGGCACTCCTTTGATACTCACAAACATACCCACACACACATATATTTATACACACACACACACACACACACATGCACACAAACAAAAATTACCCCACAGTCCCTGGACCCCCAGCTTCCACAGCAGAGGGCTGCACGGCCAGATGGGCCCGGTGATAGTTAGCAGGAAAAGAGGAGTTCTGGCTGCTCCGATGGAAGAAGCCACACTGGGATGCCAAGGGAGGAGGGGAGCAAGTGAGGGGGAGATGCGAGAACTGAGGAAGGATAGGGCTTTATCTCTGCTCTGTCCCCCTTCTGTAGGAGCAGGGAGCAGGGATCCTGGAGCCAGTTTCACGAAGGCATCAAGCTTCTCCAAGAATGATTGGTTCCCAACAATTTGGTTGGATGCTACTCCAGAGTCAAAGGGTGTGTTTGGTCTGTAATTGTCAGGGGCGGGATGGGAGGGTGCAGCATGGGGTTCGGGGTATGACTGCTGGTGATGAATGTGATTCCCTGCACACAGTGTGCTTTTCCATGGAGCCCCAGGCTCAAATGTCATTCTGTTTATACTCTGGGTTTGCAAAAATGGTTCCATGGACCCTGGCTGGTGGCACAGTGGATAGGGTGCCAACCTATGAACCAGGGGGTCACTGGTTTGATTCCCAGCCAGGGCACATGACCAGGTTATGAACCAGGCCTCCAGCCAGGTCCTAGCTGGAGGCAGGTGAAGGACAGCCATGCATTGATGTCTCTCCCTCTCTGCCCCTAACCTTTCCCCTCTCTCTAAAAATAATAAATAAAATATTTTTTAAAATAAAAAGAATGGTTCCACAGAGAACCTAGTATGTGGGGACGCTCCACGTTCAGCCCTGGACGCAGTGTCCTGGGGGTAGTTCTCCACACTGTTGGCCTTCACGGCCAGTTTCCTTCCCAGCCTTACCCTGCCATGTTCTAACTAAATCAGACCACACTTCCATGAGTCGGCCTCCCAAGGTCTTTCTGAAAGGCCCACACCTCACCCACCTCATCTCCTCCCACATCCAGACCCTACTACTCCACCTTCTCCTAAGGCCCAGCTCCAGGCAGGGCCTCCTGCTCACAAGCCATCCCGTCTGTGAACTCCCACCACACTTTCTCCACTTAGTGCCTTCTGACTACAAGGCTCCCCTCCCCAACTAGACTGTCAAATCTCTGAGGACAAGATCTGCATTGATTTATCTCTGAAATGTCCAGGAACGGACAGAGTCCCTGGTACCGGCAATGTAAGTGCTCAATGCAGATTTGCTGAGTAAATGAGGGGATGAGTGAGAACCACAGCATGAAAGGCCACCTACCCGACAGGGAAGCCCAGCCCCCATTGGCCCCACCCTCCCCAAGCCTCACCTTCCACAGGAGCAGCACCAGCAGCGCCAGCACCAGCAGCCCCGCCAGTACAGCCAGGAGGATGACCCACCAGGGGACTCCTTCTGCCACCACGGCCACTGGGTCCAAGTACACCATCACTGGGATCTGGGGAGCAAGGGGTTCATGGAGCAGGGGCTGGAGCAGCAGGAGAGAAGAGCTACCCGGCCCTCCCCTCCCGGCCCTGCAGCTCACCACTGTGGAGGCATCTCTGAGCAGCAGGTTCTTGATGGAGGACTTCACAGTGATGTTGGCTCGAACAATCACTTCCAGGGACTTCACAGCTGAGTACTCCTAAGGGATCAGGGAAGCAGACTGTCCTCCTAGATGCTCCTGGCCTCTCACCTCCCCCCAGATCTGAAAGTGTAAATGGAACGGTGCCCAACACACAGGGTGTTTCTGCCCTCCTGGGGTTAGGAGTGTGCTGCATTTGGATAGGGAGAAGGTAGGAGAAGTGCATCCTGGAGAGGCTGCCGGGGGTGAGGACCCCTCAGCAGTGCACTCACCTCCAGGAAGGTACTGTTCCAGAGGCGGCCCCAGACGTGCAGCACAGCTGCTCTATCAAAGCTGTAGAGTGGGCAACTGAACAACACGCAGTGGGCGGTGCCCCGGTCGCAGTCCTGAGGACCAAGACAGGCAGGGCTCTGAGCTGCTGAGCCTGCCCTCTTAGGGCCCAGCATCCTCACGAATGCGGTCACCGGCACACAGTCTGCCCGGAGCCTTCATCCACCTTTCCATGGGCCCCCACACCTTGGACCCCTTTTCTCCTTGCTCCTCACTCATATCTCTATTTTCCTTACCCGAACTTCCCTACTCCAGGAAGTCTTCCCAAACTAACCTTATGGTCCAAAATGGTGGCCTACCCCAAATCCGGGCTGTTTGGCTTTGAAATGCATGAGAAGCCAGGAGGAAGGCTCTTAACTTCACTGGCAGCGGGCAGAATGGCTTCCCCCAACTGATGCTGACATTACCTAATGTTCCCATTGATTGAGCACCCCCTACCTGCCAGGTACTTATCTCATTCAGGCTTTACAACTATCCTGCAAGGTGCATATTATTATCATCCTCATTTTTCAAATTAGGAAGTTGAAACTCCAAGAAACCAGGTGATATGCCCGAGTCAGAGTTAGCAAAGCTAGTAAGCGGTGGAGCACACAGTTAAACCCAGTTCCATACCACGCAAAGCCATACTCCTCCACTAAGTCCAAAGTCACTGACAAAGGAGGAGGCTGTCCCAGGAGCTGCTGAGGGACAGGGGACTCAGGCCCTTCTCCTTCCAGGCCTGACCTATATCCATTTGACCTAATCCCACCTAACAATTCATTTGCCTAAAAACGATGTTATACTCATCACACTTCATAGAAGAATGGCTTGAGAGTGTCTGAATTCTGTGAGTCATCTTTTATTTTACCACTTTTGAGCAAATCAAGAACCCTTGGTCATTTGTCTAAAAGCAAGGCCTTCTGCCTTAATTTGAAGTCAAAGAACTAATTTCAAAGTTCTTAGGATTTCTGCCCTGGCTGGTGTGGCTCAGCAGATTGAGCACCAGCCTGCGAACCCAAAGGTTACTGGTTCGATTCCTGCTCAGGGCACATGCCTGGGTTGGGATCCAGGTCCACAGTGGGAGGGCAGGGGAGTGGAGGTTGAGAAAGGCAACCAGTTGATGTACCTCTATCAAATGCATCAATGTTTCTCACCCTCTCTCTAAAAATAAAATAAATAAATAAATAAATCGTTGTTGTTGTTTTTTTTTTAAGGGGGTGGTAGTTCTTTCAGAGGAAATTAGTCACATAGAGGGTAAGACTATCCATGCAACGAGGAAACAGCAATTACACAAGTTCATCTTACTCCCAAGCACCTTCTTCTTTTTTTTTTTTTTTTTTTTTTTTTGCCTCCTGCCTGCTGTCAGGGGACAGGGTATGACAGTGGAGCTCCCTCCCAGCCAGCTGACACCAGAGTTGGCCACAGGGCTTACGTTCCCCTGCAGTCTCTGGGACTCCTCGCTTCTACTGCGCAGGTGTATCCATTCCTGGATTTTACTTTCTGGAAACCAGCTAAATACCCCCTTTATCTGTGTCCCCTCCACACTGTCACTGTCAGCACCATTCTCAAAAGATGAGCACAGAGCACGTACCGGTTGGCTCCATCAATCCACTTAAGTAATAAAACTAAGTAAAACAAGCAGGAAAAGGGGGGCAAAACTGCTCGAAAGGGACCAAGTTAATGAATCATGCATAATATGCTATGATTAGAACTTTATAAACTTAAAATATTGACATTGTAAAAATCAAACAAGTTTTCCTACACAGATTGACTTTTTTGCCCTAAAAGAGTTCAAAAGAACAACAAGCCAGATCTCAAAAGTCACTAAAACCAGCCCACCCATATAAAATGTGCTCTTTGGTGTAAACATGGGAAGCATCGCACATACAGCTAACGGCCACGCCCTGGAGGAAGCACCTGGTAGGAGCAGGTGGACCTGTGGTGTCAGCAGCTGCTTCACAGGTGTCCTGTGAACTGTCCGTCACACCCCTCAGCAGGCCAGGCTCCTGGGACACCCCTCACTGAATAAAGCTCCGTGTCCCCAGCATCCTCCCTCACACCACCACACACACCACCTTCTGCCCGAGCCACACTTCTCCTGCCCTCACCAGGGTGATGTTCTTCTTCTTCTCAGCAGAGGACACTGGCCACCAGGATGTGCTAGGCTCCGGCTGCTCATGAGGCTCCTGCTGCTCTGGCTGCCCCAGCTCTCGACGCCTCCTGTCCCTGCTGTCCACATCCTGGGTGTGGGGAGGCAGGCCCAGTGAGTGTCCCAAACACAACAATCCTAGCATCTCCTCCCCACTGCCGTCCTCCTGGCCCCCACCCACCCACACGTGCCAGCCCCACAATGCCCTTCCCAAAGTCGAACCCCTCCACCCTGCTTCAGCAGCCCTGCTCACGCTGCCTGAGCCTCACCAGGTGGAGGATGTTGGGCCTGGGGGAACAAAGGCCCTTCTGCCCAGGACCCTGCCCACCCTCCAGCTCCACTCGCATGGGGTACAGCAGCCACTTTCCGTTGGCAATCTCGTGGGGCCACATGATATTGAGGAAGGCAGAGCCAAGAGTGTTGAGTGACTGGCCCTGGTTGGAGACCTGTGGGCACAGAGGGTGAAGGGAGGGAGCTCGGTTTCTGAGCTGCTCTAAGTCCACAAAGATGGAGAGGACAGGGCTGAGAGGAACGCCTCCGGGATCACAGTTTCAACAAAGATTCAGGACCCTCAACCCCACCTTTCTCCACCTGTCTCAGACCGAGGGAAACCTGGAGCTATCACAAGGAGGTCAGGGGAAGCCCCATCGAAGCCAGAGTAGAGTTCTGGGGAGAGACATCAGCTTTCCCACCATGTTCCCATCCCCAACCGAGGCCCCAGACAGATAAGTTTCCCTGGGCTCTCGTAGCCTCCGCAGACCATCAGGTAAGATGTTCAATCAGAGATGACCAGGAAATGGTCACCTGAGGTTCCTGCACAAATACCTGCCCACAGCCAGGTCCGGGACAGGAGGAGGCCTGGAACTGGCCATGCATTAGAAGAGCCCCGACCTTAGGAACATGTCTCAGCCTCCCCCCCGCACCAAGAAGGGAGAGGGACCGTGAGGGGCCACATACCAGGACACTTACCGTCACCTCATACTTGACCTTGCTGCCCACATCCCGCTCAGACCGCATGGCACTTTCACCCCTCACCACGCCGGAGAAGAAGAGCTGCTGGGGAATGGCCACCCTAGAGAAAAGGGGGCAAGATGGGGACTGGTGAGTTCTGGGACCTGATAGAGGGTCAAGAGGCAGATCTCAGGCCCGGGTTTAGCAGTGGCAACACCCGCCCCTCCTGCACAGGTGCCCACTGGGGCAGAACCTACCCTGTGATGGACAGCGGCAGCTCAATGAAGACACGGGCCCGGGCAGAGACCGGGTGCAGCTCCTGCTCGCTGATCCTGATACGTGGGCAAAGGCAGGAGTGGGCAGCAGACTCAGGCACCGCCTCATTGGCAGCCCCTATTAGGTGGACATGAATTCCACTGTCCCCAGCCATATCCCACCCCAGCCCCACCGGCTTACGTGGCCAATAGTAGCTCCACCTCCAGCTCCGTAGTCTCAATGGTGATCCCTGAGGTGCTGAAGATGAGGTAGAAGGTGATCTACACCAAGAGTAGAGCCAGCTTAGTCTAGAAAGGTCAGGAGTTTGAAGGGGGTCTGGGGTTAGAGGTCACTCAGATAGGAATAAGGACAGACATGCCAACCTGGGCATCTCTCTTCATGGGGTTCCCCAGCTCACACTCGACACGGGAGGCATTCTCATTGGACACACACAGTGGCTTCTCCTGGAACAAGTAGAAAAGGAGAGGTTAGTCTGGGTTACTAGGGACCCCCAATGCCATGTCCCTCTGCCCAGGTCCTCACCGCAGGGTCCAGGGCCCGCACTCCTGAGTAATGTAGAGAGGCAGGGAGTCTGACCAGGAGCTGCGCTTCATGGGCATCGTCCCCATCAGCCTGGGGCTGTGCTGGGTCCGAGGGCAGGTTAGTAACCTTCAGCTCCAGGCCGATGAATGGCTGCCCACTCAGCGCAAACAGGGCTGTGGTCCCCTCCGCATCCCTGAAGGGTCAGATCCCACTCACTCTAAGGTCAGAACGCCTTCCCCTGCCCTGCCCACTCCCACTTCCCCTCCCCCCGCCCCACCCAGCACACGCCACTGGCCTCCACTCCCTGAGCCTCTGCTCCCACCAGTGCAAGCCTCGGGTCTTCCCCACACTGCAGACAACCAGACTGGGAGTCAAGGGACCTCCGTGCTGGTCCCAGCTCCACCACTGACTTACCTTGGGCAAGTAACTTAACCTCCCTGGGCCTCTGTTCTTCATTTATGAAGCAGGACTAATAATAATTCCTACCTCGTGGGGGTGTGAAGACTAAACAGCGAGATGTACTTAACTTGCACATGATTGTATGTTCGGTGAAAGACTGTTACTCCTTGCCAGCAGAGCCCTGCAGCCCCGTCACTGACCCTCATCTGCAGTCTCCGGGACTTGCAGCAGGTCCTCCCCAGCCGTCCAGCCTCCTCTGCAGGCTCAGCCCCTCCCTCTGCCTGGCCCTCCTGAGGAGCTTCGTTCCATTCCTTGAGCCCCTGCCTGCCCACCCCACCGGCTCCCCCGCTCCCTCTCACATGGGCAGAGGCTGGAACTCCATGTCGCTGACCCGAGCACAGAAGCGGGCGAGGACCAGCTGCAGGTTGCTCTGACAGATCTTATCTTCACCGCAGCCTTGCTTCAGGAAGTGGACCTGAGGAGACATTTGAGGAAAGTGTCATTCCTAGGGGATAAGGAAGAGAGCAAAGCTTACTAGCTCTGTGATATTGAGCTGGTCACTGAACCACTCTGAGCTGCATCCTCATCAGTAAAGTGATGGGAGTATTACGTTGCGGTGATAGAGACTAGCAGGCTGCCCCATAGCAAGACCACGTTTCCCCAGCCTTCCTGCACGTAACTGAGCTCCACATTCAGAAGGCGGAACGAAAGTGGAGTGCTGCGTCCAGACTGGTTGTGAAAACCATATAAGGAGCCTCGTGCTCCCCTCTCCCAGGTGAGCAGGCTAGACATGGCCTTAGGGCCATGGAGGCCACATTTAAAGATGGCCTGGAAGCCCTGGCTGGTAGCACTGTGGATAAGGTGATGATGGCCTGCGAACCCAAAGGTCACTGGTTCGATCCCCAGCCAGGGCACATAACCAGGTTGCAAGCCAGGTCTCCAGCCAGGTCTGTAGCTGGAGGCAGGTGAAAGGCAAGCACACACTGATGTCTCTCTCCCTCTCTGCCTCCTCCCTTCCCCTCTCTCTAAAAAATAATAAATAAAATCTTGAAGAAGAAAAAAAAAAAAAGATGGCCTGGGCCCCTGACTGCCTACATGGAGTCAAGGAGCACTATACCCTCTGAGTAGGAACACATGACCCTTTGGGCCATTCTTGACTTGGGGGCCTAGAGATATGAAGACCTACTAGCACAACATATGAAAGAACTGTGCAAGCTATGAATGAGTGTCACTGGCGAGAAGTTACGATCATTGCTCCTCCCAGCTCCTTCTGGGCTAAGAGAAACCGTGCTCACCTCTGCGCGATGGGTGCTGGGCTGGTGGGCATTGAGAATGGGGGCAACTGGGGGCAGCCCCTGGCCAGGAACCTGTCGCCGAAGCCGAGGGGTTTGGAGACCATAGGAAAGGGTCACCACAATGGCCCGAAGCTTGTCTTTGACATTCTCCTGGAACAGGAAAAGATGGAATGAATACAAGAACAATCCTCAGGCTCTAGCCAGACCTCAGACAAGTTCTGAAACCTGGAAAGAAGTTTAGGGAGCTGAGGGAGGGAACTGGAGTACTGAGCAAAGAGAGGGGAGAGCAACTGAGGGGAAGAAGGGAAGAGACCCAGGATTTAGGGCTTCAAGAACCAGGTGTGAGGCCCTGGCTGGTGGCAGCAGCCTGCGAACCCAAAGGTTGCTGGGTGGGTTCCCAGCCAGGGCACATAACCAGGTTGCAAGCCAGGTCTCCAGCCAGGTCCATGGCTGGAGGCAGGTGAAAGGCAACCATACATTGATGTCTCTCTCCCTCTCTGCCTCTCTCTCTTCCCTTCTCTCTGGAAATAATAAATAAAAATCTTAAAAAAAGAAAGAAAGAAAGAACCAGGTGTGACAATGGACCCCGCTATCTGCACCTCCAGGGAGTACAGAATTTGGCAGGAGATATAAGAAGGCAACAGCAGAGGAGATCAGCCAATGAGGGAGCCTTCCCAAAAGTCAGGATCTCGGCATGAGGTGAGAATGAAGCTGAGAAGAATCAAGGAAGAGCTCATGCAGCGACAATGACCCTCAGAGGCCAAGGGGTCAGTGTCCACCTGTAACTGAAACATGGTGTCTCCACAGACTCGGTCATGCTGGTGTTTCAGCCACACAGTGCCTGAGGCCTGGTGCTTAGGGTCATCTGGGCCACGGATCAGGAAGGTCACACGGGGAACCTGGCCCCGGAGCCTGCGGTCTGTGTCCCCATCTAACACATAATCCAGGGCTGTGGTATGTGGAGAAAAGAGAGGAGACAGTGAGCTGGGGACCTGTTCAATCTGGCCCTGTTCCCAGGGGCCCCTCTTTCCACCGTGGAGTGACCTCCCTGAAACCCTACAGGGCGAGAGACGGGAAAGGAACCCCACTCACCCACAATAGGGCTGTAGCTGCTAGGGGTTGCAACATAGCTGAAACAAACCCTTAGGTCCACACTGTGGGGGCAAAGGGTAGCTCTTGAGTCAGGAGAGGCTTAGGGGACAAGACCCCACCCCCACCATGGCCACTCTTAACCCAACTTCAGACCCCAGTGCCAAACAAGGCAGAGGAGTGGAGAAGAGAGAGGGGCCCAAAGGCCCTGGACATCCTCACCCAGCCTCCCTCCCATTGGATCCCTCCCAAACCCCCCTCACCAGACCGAGTGGCCACCAGCACAGTTGGGCTGTTCTAGGTCAATGGTTCGTGGAGCAATGAAGACCTCATGGGAGACATGGAGAACAGGTCTGGCCCTGGGGAACGGAGAGTTAAAGGCACAAAAAAACATAAGCACGTGAGGCTAACAAATTGGAAATGGGGGGTAGGCTCTTCAACGTCAGATTTAGCATGAGTGGGACCTCCAGGCTCAGGGAAGGAGAAGACTGAGGAAGGGTGTGGGCTCACCTGAAGAGCACAGCAGTGTCAGCCAGGGAGCCCACCAGCAGGTCAGTGTAATGGTTCCCATCCACGTCCAGGCCGCCCGACAGAGAGTAGCCAAAGCTCTTCACGCTCACGGCCTCGCCCTCCAGCACCTGTAGGACCTGACTGTCAGTCCCCCCACCCACCACTCAGACCTCTGCCTCCTCCCCTGCCCATTGCTGCTATAGCCCCTTAGTCCCATGCCCACTCCCTCATTCCAACGAGCCCCCTCACCTGGGAGGGTTTGACAACAACCCCCAGGCTGCTGCCGTGGTAGATAAAGACTTTCCCATCCCCATCAAAGGGAGCACCCACCGCAAAATCTGTGGGTGAGCAGAAAAGGCAGTCAGGCTGTGGGAGCAGGGGTGACAAGGCCCAGGCCCCAACCTTCCCTCCATCACCTAGTTCCCTATCATACGTATTCCACTTATTGAGAGGCCACTAAGCCCCGAGCACCTTACACACATTTTCATTCTCTCAGCTACTCTCTGCGGACATTACTAGCTCAGAAAGGTCAGGTAACTTGTCCAAGATCACAAAGCTGGTCAATGGTAAAGTTCAGGGTGAGCCCATGTTACTTCTCTCCCTGAGCCCTCAGATGATGTCCCCTTGACCTCTGAGTCCCCTCCCTGTCCCTGTCCCTGTCCCTGTCGCTGCCCCTGCCCCTCCCTCTCTTGAGACTTTCCAATTCCCAATCACACCTGGAAAGCCATCTTGGTTGAGGTCCCCGAGGACAGCCAGGCTGATCCCAAACATGGAGTCGGGGGAACCGTAAAGCCGAAGAGGGGAGACCCCAGCCCAGTGACCCCCCTGGTTCATGTACACGTACACAGCACCCCCCAGCTCTTCTTGGCGCTCAAAGAAGTAGGGAGCACCCACTATCAGGTCGGCCCAACTACGGAGAAAGAAAGACAGTCAGTGCAGGGTCCTGCCCAGCCCAGAAAGTCAGGAGGAGATGCCAGAGGCCTCTCAGGCCTCCTGGCCTCAGCACCCCCAGCTCCACTCCCTCTGCCCACTCACCCGTCACTGTTGAGATCAGCCACAGCCAGTGAGTAGCCAAAACCAGAGGTCAGTCGCTCGCCAGACAGCGTAACTTCTGGCACCAGGCGACTGGCACTATCCTTGCGCAGGATGACCACAGCCCCCTTGTGGTTGGCACGTGGGGCCCCTGCCACAAAGCTCAGCTCCTCAGCACGCACCAGACCCTTCCCAGAGTCGATGGAGAAACCTGGATGGGATGACCTCCCCGTGAGCACTCCATAAGGCTCAGGAGCCAGGGTGTATTACAGCCCCTGCCACCCCTCCTCATAAGTCTGGAGCCAAAGACACAGGCACCCTCCAAGCTATCGCACCTCAGCTGGCCTTGTCCCCCTACAGTGGCCTAGCAGCCCCTCAGCCCCAGAGACAGGAGTTTGGCACGAGCGGTGCAATGAGGTCAGCCAGGAGGCACCAGGGAGGAAAGAGGCAACGGCTGAGAAGCCAGACACTGGGCAGGAGCTGGGCAGGAGACCCCGACAACTCCTAGAGAACTGCTCTCCCCTGTGCACACCCCAGCAGCCCCTGTTCTAGCCAGTGCACCTTCTTTGCCCCCTACTCCCACCATCCTGTCAGGGAGAGGAAGTCATCACAGGGATCCTCAAGGAGAGACAAGGAGAAGTAAGAAAGAGCTTGATTCATCCAAATTTCTCCCAGCCACACTTCCTCCTTCTCTTTAGTAGGATGCAGATGACACGATGAGAGGGACTTACCAACACAGCTAGACTTTTCTCCAGCATGTGCCCACCATCCATCCCAGAGAAAATATCCCCCTGGAGGTCTGGCCTCCTTCCTTCCCAGCATGGTCTCCGCCCACCTGGGTTTTCTCCATGGAGACCCCTTAGGTTCTCTGCCCCTTAGGGCCTTTTCTTCTTCGGCCTGGTCACTGGGCCCGGCTTGTATCTATCTGGGTGTGTACAGCGGGTGGGGTAGAGCAGCAGTGGAGGGGAAGCCAGGCCAAGTCCCCAGGGCCCAGGAGGACGTGGGTAGGTGCTTACAAACCTAAGTAGCTATTCAGGGCCAAGTCTCCGGCTGGTCCTGGGAGCCGGTCAGCAGGGTCCAAAGTTTTATACACCAGCTGGTCAGGGTCTGAGCTATCAATGTTGGTCACAAAGAGCAACCCTGTGGGAGTCAGGATGGGGGAAAGCAGGGGAGAGACACCAGGGAAAGGACATCCAGAGGACGGGCCATGGAGTAGAGAAACAGAGCCAGACGCAGCCAAGAAGAAGAGGAAGGGGTAGAGAGGTAGAGAAAGAACATGAGAGAGACAGAGGCCAAAGGGATAAGAACAGACAGAAAGACGGAGACGGAAGGGCAGGAGCATGGAGAGGGAGGACAAGAGAGAGGAGCAGAGGGTTAGAGTGACTCTGGGCCAGGAGGGGTCCCTACCAAAGTAGCTGTTGGCAGGGACCGGGATGAGGTGGGGGTCCTGCTCCTTCTCACCCCCCGCCTCGTAGGGCCCGTCGTCCAGGTGGGACAGGTCCACTGAGCCCTGTGCACAGAGCTCCACCCTGGCGGTGCCTGTAAGGACAAACCCGTTAGTGCCCAGGGCAGGGAGCAAGGAGCACCCTTTAGTCCGGATGCTAGTTAGGCATTCACGCAGGGAAGCCACTCCTTCCCAGCCCCATCTCCACCCCCTCCCAAGCTTCAAGGGTCCCCAGACTTAGCACACACTCACCGGGTGTCAGCTCAGCCAGCAGCGTGCGGAGACGGGAATGGGAGTGATGAGGTGTGGGCTGGGGTGTTGGTAGGGAGGACCAGCCGTGCGTGTGGGCTCATGCCAGCATATGGAGGAACATTCAGCCATGCGAAGGAGAGGAGATACCTCCATTGTGGGTGTGCTGGCATGATGGGGGTGGATAGTGTGGCAGTGCCCCAGGGCTACATGGCAGTGAACTTGTGGGCATGCTTGGCCACGTGCTGCCCTCTGAGGTAAGAGGACAGTTTGGTTCCCTTCTCCCCCTCCCGGAGGAGTGACTCACCCTTCCAGTTATAGGTTCCCGGGGCCCCAAAGAGGAGGTAGTGGCTGTCGGGGGAGAAGGCAGCGGCCGCTCCCTGCTGGCAGAACCCAAATTGTTCGTGGCCCTGGGGACGCCCCTCACAGAACTTCCACTCGCCACCATCCAAGTCATCATGGATGGCCAGATCCTGGCTTAGCACAAAGCAGCGACCAATCACATCCCTCGTCTCCAGGATTTGGCCCACTCGCTGCCTCGCCTCATATCTGTGTGCACAGGTCTGCAGGAGGAAGGAATGAGGAGCCAGTCCGCTGAGTAGGCCAGGGGCCTGCTTGAGCCACACTGCCCACGTGCAGACATTCGACAGATACTGGCTTATGTGCACATACCACACACACACACACCAAAAAAAAAAAACTTTGATGGCATCACTTGAGCACCACCACCAGCCCAGTGTTAGGCAGGTATATTCACAACCCACTCTCCCATCAGTACCCACTCCCTTGCACTGGCAGGAAGAAGTCCATGTTCCACATACGCCTGAGCACCCACAGGCATAACTAACCCAGCACACATAACCCTCGTGCCTCCATGATCATGCCCAGTGTACCAAGCTTGGTCCTATCTTTGGCCCTTTATGTCATCACCTCGCCTGCAAAGAACTTCCTCCCATCTCCGTTCTCCAACTACTGCTTATTCTTGAAAGTCTGATTCAAATCACCCCATCTTCAGGTGTCCTTTCTCTCCACTCTTCCTTCAGGTTTTGATAGACTGAGGACTATACCACTCACTTAACATTGACCATACTCTGTCCCATAGGGACTTGTATTAATAATTGTGTATTTGTGCATGTTAGTGAGATGATACAGACAGAGAGACACGCAAGAAAGGAGAGGATGATACCCTGGCTGGTGTGGCTCAGTGGATTGAGCACCAGCTTGTGAACCGAAAGGTCACCGGTTCAATTCCCAGTCAGGGCAAATGCCTGGTCCCCAGTTGCAGGCCAGGTCCCCAGTTGGGGGCATGCAAAAGGCTACCAACTGATGTATCTCTCACATATCAATGTTTCTCTCCTTTTATTTCTCCCTACCTTCCCCTCTTTCTAACAATAAATAAATAAATTCTTTTAAAAAAAAAAAAAGAAAAGAAAAGGAGGGGATGAGAACCTCCATATATGTAGTAACTATTGGAGTTGCGGACCACGTGTTTCCCTGTCTTCACATATCTCTTCTCAGGGACTAGCACAATGTCTGATGTTTAAAAAGTTCTCAGTAACATGAACTAAGGTGGGTGGGACTGCGGGAGGGAAAGGGGATACTAGGCTGAGGGGAGCAAAGGGAAAAGAAATCGGGACAACTGTAACAGCATAATTAATAAAATGTACTTTTTGAAAAAAGGTTCTCAGTGAGAGTTTGGCAAATGGATGGCTGGATGAGTGTTTAGATGGTTTAAATTTGTAAGTACAGGGGCCATATCTTATACTTTTTTATACCTCCTTGAGAATCAGAACATCATACCAAATGCCCAACCTGTGACTTCTAAACACATCTGTGTATATGTACACACATCACACACACACACACACACACACCACCCTGGCATACAGTCACAGAAGTGACACTCACCACAATTTTGCCTCCAGGCCCCTGGCTCCGAACACTAACTCCTAACCACTGGTTCTCCTTGCTCTCCTTCTGCACATCAGCTGGAGGCAGAACACTGGGAATTAGGGGAGGGAAAAGGAGGCCAACTCCTCTCCTCCCCTCCTTATGTACTACCCCCACTCCACTCCCACGAGGCCATACCTTCCCGGTCAATGTCCACTCTGTAGCAGTCAGTCTCCTCCAGGCTCAGGGGGCAAGCGAAGAGGCCTCCAGTACGGTTGGCCCACTGCCCAGGCAGAGCCAGGGCCTGGGGAGCACCCACCAGCAGCCTGCATGATGGGGCAGAGGCAGGAGTTAGCAGCCGAAATACTCCCACTCCCCAGAGCTGCCCAGGCCCAATGCCTTAGTCCCAAACAGAGTGTTGAAGGGCTACAAACAAGAGCTAAGAGTCAGTTTCCCAAGTCCTGACAAGGGCAGGTTATATACCTGGCCATGCAATCATCACATTACATATGCAAATACTATCTGGATGAGAGACCACATACACAGTGGACACACACAAACATAGACACATACGACAACCCAAACAGTCCGACCAGCACTGCTCATTTGAAAGAACCGCCTGTCTCAGCACCTGTTCCTGACCGGGCCTTTCCTACCCACTCCCTGTCCCTATCTCTAAGCTCTGCCCTCCTCCCAGTCCTGTTGAAACCTTCCTAGAAATGCCAAGAATGCTGGGAGCAAAAGTAACAGGAGCCCAGACTGGTACCATGAGGTGGCCCAGGGATCCGCTTGGGAGCCTGAGTAAGAGGCTAGATGTAGGCCTGCTGCCCTACCCTCCCTGCCTTCATCAGGGACCCGGCAAAGACCCTACGCCCAGCAAACCTGCCAGCCCAGAACTCTAGCACTCACTCCGGCAGGCAGCAAGGGAGGGGCAAATATCTCATTTGATCTTCAATGTTCCCTCTATCCCCACCCCACTTCCTGAACCCCTTTCCCCTCCTTCCTTCTGCTCCCCACAGCTACGATTTTCCCATTCCTCTCACCCCACCCCACTCTCAACCCCTCCCAGTCTTCTCTCCTACCCCCACCCCCTTCAGACTCTTTCCCAGCTACAACTTTCTTGGCAGGACAATTTTCCATAATCACAGCCAACGCTTCTTCCCTGAGAGAGGACTGTGCTGGGAATGGAGGCTGCCTGGGTCCCTTGAGGCTGAACCCCCAGGCCAGGAGTGGAGGAGGGGTGAGATGAGGTGATTGTCACCTAGCTGGCTACAGGGATTCTCTTTTTGAAGAATGAGAGACTCAAAAGTGTCAGCAGAGCAAGCATCAAGGCCTCTCCCCTACATTTTTTTCCTCTATCCCCCTTCCTGGGGGAGAGGCCCAAAGCTGTATGGGGCAATACTGCAGACAGGCATCTGTGGGGCACTGTGCCATTTCTGTTGGTGCAGGGGGAGGGGAGAGCACAGAGTCATTCTCCTTCCCACAACTCCTCCCGCTCTCTGCCCAGCTGTCTTCCCATGTCAGACCATGGGGGAGGAGGCGGGAGTAGTGGTAGGGAAAAGAGTGTGGCATGCATTTGGCATTTGTTAACAACTATTTATTGAAAACCTATCTGCCAAGCCCTTCGTCAGGCACTGGTGAGACAAGGAGACAAGGAAAGAATATTCATTCAGCCCTTACTCTGGGTCAGGCCCTAGGCTAAATGCCAGGGACATGAGGAACTAACATTTATCACTCTCTACCTAGGTGCCCGGGCTAGGCAAGCTACATGCATTATCTCAATCTTCACAACAATCCCATGTAAGGCTCCTTGCCTGATCTTTCAAAAGAGGACAATCAGAGACATTAAATACTGGAATTCAAATACACATCTGCCTAACTCCTTTTCCACCATGCCCAGTGACAGGCCATCTCCAGAACACAGACCCCTACAGAAAGGGGTGGCTTAGTTGGTTGGAGCCTCATCCCATCACCAAAATGCTGAAATGCTGAAGGTTCTATTCCCTATCAGGGCACATACTTAGGTTGCAGGTTCCATCCTCAGTCAGGGCATGCCTCTCTCTTCTCTTCTTCTCTCTCTCTCTCTCTCTCTCTCTCTCTCTCTCTCTCTCTCTCTCCCTCTCTCTCTTTCTCTCCTTCTTCTCCCTCTAAAATCAATAAACATATCCTTGGGTGAAGATTAAAATAAGAGAGAGACAGAAACCAGGCAGTATGGACAACCTTCAGACAAGTCTGCAGTAATACCAACACAAAGGTGGCCATCTCCTAGAGGAGGGGAGCTGTCTTACTCATTTTTTCGTTTGCACCATAGGAGGCTGAACCACATTTCATGTGGACTCACAGAGACAGCCATTGTCTCAAATGGTCAGTGCCTAGCTAGGCACCAGGAGAAGCTAACAGTCAATGTGCAATGTTCACATCTCCTCTGGAAGTCAAGAGGAGAGATGGGGGAGGAGAGGAGGGGCCTACAGGGAGGAAAGAAGTTCAGCACTTGAATCCACCCAGCCCCAACCCTTGGTGAACAAACCAGCCCATCCTTCCTGGAACAAGAGTTTCCACACGCAGCCTCTCTAGTCCTTCCACCTTTGCCCCAGCCACACACTTCTTCCTGGCTTTATCCCATGATCCCCAGACACTCCAGGGCTCTGGACAGTACAGTAGCCACAGCTGCAGCCACTGCAGAGATAAAAGCAAAAACATATTGGCGGCTGGGAGCAGAAGGACTCCCTGGGAGCTGGGCTCAGTGGAGGTGAAAGAGAAGCCCAGAACCACTACACCTCTTAGTTCTCCACTCACCCCAAGCTCCAACCCAAGTCCAGCCCTCTCTGACACTCTCGTCTGGGTGGCCTTCTGCAGAGGGTGCTTGGCCTGGAGGCTGGCTCAGCTTGGGGGTACTCTGGCCAAGCCTTTGGATCTGGGCTTGCTGTAAGGTGCTAAAGCTATTCCCTAGCTCTGTGGATTCAAATACAGGAATTATAGCACTCACTATGGGCCCTGCACAGTTCTAAGCATTTTTACATGCTGGGGAAGAAGACCTGGAACTCAGAAGCTAAGGATGAGCAAGGTACTTGGTCTTCCCACAGGCCAAAAGGCAGCAGAGCGCCCCCTGCTGAAGAAAAGCCCCGTAGGGCCATCAGGACCCTGGGGGAATGCCCTCAGCTTGACTCTGGGAGACAGAATCAGGGGCCACCTTCAGAGATGAGGGGGAACTGACAAGAGACCAAGCTATTAAAAATAACCTAGAATTTGCCTGGAAATAGCTCAGAGAGTTCAGCATGTCCTAAAAAGGCCGCCAGCTCTGGAACGCTAGCAGATGGGGGAAGGAGGGGGAGGGAGACAAATGAGGAAGTAGGCAGAAGGCTAAAGAAGAGATGAAGTCCGCTGCCTTTCAACCTTTCCCAAACTTTGAGGGACCACTGACTCTGCTCCCTGATGACAGGGATAATGAAAGAAAGCAAAAAAAAGCAGAGCGAGCCCCTCCTCCCTGCGCAGGAAAAGAGAAACGAGCTGCTGTCACTACCCTCTGCCCCCAGGCCAACAGTAGCAGGGAGAAGACAGTCCCTGTGGATGGCATTGATCCCAGTAATGGACGCTTCGTGTGGCCTAGGCTTGGCCTAGGAAAGGAAAGCCCTTTGGCAGGAGGGGGTGGGAAGCTCCCTTCCCCTGCTTGTCCCTCTCTTTAAAATCATACATGTAGCTGCAGGGAATAGGGCAGGAAGAATGACAGTCGCGGACTCCATCACAAGTGTGTCCTTCTCCTTTGGGTTCTACACTGATTTAAAAATAACCAGAATTGTCCCCTGCCCCTCACTCCCCCCTGCCTTCCCGAACTGCTGAGATTCCTGGAGCTGGAAATTTCCTGAGGAGGAGAAAAGGGGGCAAGCCTAGCCAGCATCCTTCCTGGATATCGCTCGCTCTCGCTCTCTCTCTCTCTCTCTCTCTCGCACACACACTCTGCTTCTACATCTTTGGGGGGCTCTGTTTTCTGCCACTCTGTCACTAAAACACCTAATGCAGGTTGCCAGACCCTGCCAGGTTCTCTCCCATCTTCCCAATGTGGTCTTGAGCCACAGGAGTGGCAAGTCTCTCTTGGCTTCCTAGTATCCTGCTGCCCTAACTCCATCCTATAGTAATGCACCGGCAGGAATTTATTGCTAGAATCTCCCCTCCACCCCTCCCAAGGTACCTTTAGCCTCTTTGTCCTTTCCCTCTCTTTCTGTCCTAAGAAAAATGTTCAGTGCTCTCCCTGAGGGAATTCAGCCCTTTGAAGAAGGGGTGGGACAAACCCTGGGGACTGGAGCAAGGATGAAAGTTGGGGAGGTGGGGGAGACAAATGGAGATAGTCCCTGCCAAGACAAGAACCTTGCTCTCCAATATATCCCCAAAGCAAGAGCCTGGGTCTCGGGGTTTGAGGGTACCCACCAGACCGAAGACGGATGAAGCAAGGCTCAGACTAAGGTGCAAGATATCCATGGACAGCCCCGTCTCAGTGGGGTTCAAAAACTGAGAGAGAGATGAGACAGGGTGGGGAATCCGTGGCGCGGGCACGGCGACTCTGGGAGGGCGCAGTGACTCACCAGCTCTGGGGTCGCGGCTGTAACTGCCGGTGCAGAGCCACCGAGAAGCCGAAGAGGCTCCCCGGCTCGCCCTCCTTTCGCAGGGCACCCATCACATCCAGGTTGAAGGCAACAGCCTCTGGGGAAAGCAGTCCCGCTAGCAGAGTGCCAAGAAGATAACAAATCCCGGGGGGCCCCCGAGGACCGCGGCCCGGAGTCCTGGCCATGGCCGAACCCCGCGCGCGCTCACCCGCGGGCGCAAGAAAACTCGGTCACGCCCCGAGCACCAGGTCGCTCAGGCGGGTCCGGGGTCTCGAGTCCCGCTGGTCTTCAGGGGTCTCCAATCTTTCACCGTTGCGCTGCCTCAAGCACGCTGGCTGGCTGGACTGCGGAGGACCCTGAGTGCACTGGGGCTCCCGCCTCCGCCCGCGGGGCACCGCCCCGCCCCGCCCCGCCCCGCCCCGCCCCGCCCTCGGCCGGCCCCGCAGCTCGGCGGCAGGTGGAGGCCACAGGCGCGCGCGGAAGGATGCCCGGGCCGCCCGCCCAGGCTGGGACCTGGCCCGGCTCCGGGGTCCCGCAGCCCCGCCCCAGCTCCGCCCCACCGCGCTCAGCGCTTTCTCCTTCCCCTCACTCCTGACCGAGCCCGCGAGGGGTGGAGGCGGCGCCCAGGAATGGGGAGAGAGAAAGAAGACCGAAAAAGAAAAAAAGGGTAAGAGATGAGAAATGGATAAAGCTAAAGGAGTCTGGGAAGAAAGATAGGCAAACAGAAGTAGAGGAGGTGAAAGGGGAGCCTTCTCGAGCCTGGGCCCCATGTGGTCCCCTAGCGCTCCCTTCTCCCCTTGGTCACATACAGCATACTCATGCTGTTCTCCTCAAAGTGCTTCCCATCTCTTCCCATACCACACCCCAGGGTCTGGCGGTGACACCTCGTTGGCACTCAAGGGACGAGAGGGAAAGACTGACAAGAAGAGAGAAAAACTCAGCAGGCCAGGGGAGGGAAGCAAAAGAAGCAGGTAGAAAGAAAAAAAGAAAAAGAAAGGGCAAAAGTTTGATCAAGAGACAGGAGAAAACAAGAAAAAAAAAGACTGAGGGTGATAGAGGCAGAGGAACATACGCTGGGGAAAAGGGGGTGCCAAAGGAAGGCAAAGATGAGAGATTGGACCCAAGAGGCAGAGAGATGGAAAAAGTGTCTCCAACTTCTAGACCCTTTTCAGGACTGTGCATACCACACGCTCCAAAGAGGAGAGGATTGGAGGGGGCAGAGTCCTGGGCTGGCCCAGGCAAAGGCTGGATGGGGCTTCCCAGGGATCTCCAGGGGGACCTGCCGGCCTGTCTCTCTCTCTTCTTCTCCCTTCCCCCAGGCTGAGATAGAATCAAAGGGAGGGGGGACATTTTCCAACTCGCTGCTATTTATAACTCCAATCCAGAAATGGGAGCTAGAGGAGAGATAGGATATAATTTGGTGCAACTGGAGCCTCGCTTGCTCCCACCTTCCCTTCCCAGTTGTTTTTTTTCCTATTGTCTTTCTTACTGGGTGTTGGTCTTATGTATATCCATCTGTCTATCTTTTCCCTCTCTCCTCTCCTCTCTTCTCCTCTCCTCTCCTCTGCTTCTCTCTCTCTCTCTCTCTCTCTCTCTCTCTCTCTCTCTCTCTCCCTCTCTCTCTCCGGTTTTATCTCATCCCACACTCTATTTTTGGTCCCCCTTTTTGGAATCTTCCTCAGACCATTTCTAAATGTCTTTAATGTTTTCTCTGCCCCTCAAACACTGTCATATTCTTGAGATTCTGTCTTCTCCCTCCCTTTCTTAAAAGCCCCAAAATGTGTCATACTTAATTCCTCTTCACATGCTCCCTTTGTGTCCCTTATTTTTTTGTTCAAGATTATACATTAAACAAACAAGCAAACAAACAGGTAAGGCTCTCACTATTCTGGCCCTTCAATAACCCTTGCTCTGGGTAAATTACTATACAGTAGGTTTGGGCCTCCGCTTTTACACTACATTTGTGGCCATCCTCTCTCCAGGGGACTAGGCAACCTCTAAATAGGTGCGGCTAAGGAAAATGCCAGGATCCTACTGTTATGACCCCCTAGATATGTTTGCCCCATCCCTTTTCTATTTCAGAGCCACCGACAATAGAAAAGAGCTGATATGAAAGTGCAGAATAGTAAAATCAAGATAGGACCTGGGACCTGACTCAGCTCAGACCTACAGGCAGGGTCAGAATGCCTTTAGAGCCCCAGCTGCCTTCCTTTCTGCATGTACAGCTTCTGCCTCTCTCCAGCTGCACTCCACTGGCTCCTGCTAAATCTGAGGCTGAAATCAGATGCCAAGAATCTGCTTCTGACCTCCTCTGCCCAAATATTTGAGAAGTCACCTCACTGCCACAGGAGGAAGGGGAAGAAAAAGAGAGAGAGAAAGGCTGCCCAAAATTAGCCTGCCTATAAATAGTGGGGCAAGGGTTGGCGGGAACATGCAAAAGCTCTGGAGCAACCTAGTAAGTGTAGTCATGTAGATTATCTCTAAGGGAGAAGTGAGACCAGATTGTTGGAATGGAAAACAATATTATAAGAAAATTGTAGGTAACCTGTACTTTTAAGTTAAAAAGAATATATATTTTTGGTGGTACTTTTATGAGAAAATAAACTATATTGTCCAAAAAAAAAAGAAAAAAAAAAAAGAAAATTGTAGGTAAAGGGGGGAATGAAGAAGCTAGAGAGAGCCTAAGAATGGAGGAAGCTAAACATTAGAATAAACAACTTGCCAGAGAATTTCTTGTATCTAAGTCAAGAGTTTGGGAATTCATTAGCTTAAAACCCATGCTGATTCTATATGATTCCACTCATATAACATTCTCAAAATAATGAAACTATAGAGATGAAGAACAAATTAGTAAATGCCTAGGGATAGGGGCTGGGGTGGATATAAAAGGATAGCATAGGAAGTCCCTTTGTGATGATGAAGAATTCTGTATTTTGATTTTGGTGGTGGTTACCTGATTCTATACATGGGATAAAATTGTATAGAACTATACACACATGGATACACATACACATACATGCAAGTGAATGCATACAACACACTGTTGGAAATGTGGCATGTAGACCAGTTAATAGTATTGTAGCTATGTCAGCCTCCTGGTTTTGATATTGTGCTGCAGCTATAGAAGATGTCACCACTGGGGGAAGCTGGGAAAAAGAGCACACAGAACGTGATGTACTATTCTTGCAGCTTCCTCTGAGTCTCTAACTATTTTTGAATAATTTTTCAAATTGATACATGCCCAGGCTCAGCAAATACTTGTTTGAGTGGGATCTGAGGCTTCTCCAGCCTTCCCCCCTCTAAGAGTCTTCTGCACCTCCTCCATCTGGGATCCCTATTTTCCAGCTGCTGTCTCTAGCTTTCAAGCAAATACTTCCAGAACACACATTGCTGGGTTAACTTTTCCCTCCACCTCATCTGGCAGCAGACCTTGGAGCATTTATCCCAGGGTCAGTCTTTTCCTCCTCATCACACACAACATGATGACTTTCTCACCCCACCCACTTCTCCAGCACTGGAATCCTCCTGAGTGCCTCTGAATTCTCACTGCAGCCAAAGCTTAAACTATGGGAGTGGCTTGGAGGGAAAAATATAAATGTGATTGAGGGGAGTGCCTGGGGAAATGACCACTCTGGACTTTGAGGATCCAAGGGAAAGCCTTGCATCTTGAGGAGAATAACTAAGAGATCGCTTCCCACAGGGAGCCATTTAAACTGTCTCAAGGGCCCCTTTTCTTTGAGCACTGGCTTCAGGCCAACTTTTGGAACTTGGCCATACCACCAACAGCCCCCCTCTTGAAGCCCAGCCAGATTTCCCAGTATGAGAAGCCTTCTAAACTCACGCCATTCCTCCCTCAGCCCTCACCCAACCCCTAACAATTCAGCAGCTTCCGGCCCTAACATTTAGCCTAGTCAGTCAGCTTGAAGCTTGCTAATTAAAGCTAACTCTGAAAAAGACCTCAAAAGAGCAAAAATGAGTGGAGAAAAAGAGGCATGGAGTTACATTCATTCATGCTAAAGGAGAACAATCTGCGTGGGAGATTGTAAGAAGAGGTAGACAGAAAGAGATTTCAAAGACCAAGACTCATCCACTGGATATGCCTACAGCTTTTCTCCATCTCTACCAAAAGCAAATGGGGCTGAACTTAAGCTGCAGTAGAAACTGAGGTCAAATAAAAAGCAAGGACCCAGAAAGAGCAGCTGGAAGATGACTCTGGAGGGATCAGCTGCAGCCCTCACATAAAGGTACCCACGTCCTCTGTCCAGCTCTAGGGCAAAGGAACAGCCAGTATTCAGGAGAAGAGGGAGGAGCTGATGTCTGCAGAATCCTGGCAATCTGTATACTGATTGTGAAAATGTCAAATGGTTGTGCCAAGCAGGGTGAGGGTAATACACCAGGGGCCTGACACTCTCACTGAATCAACCTAATCTTAACATTTACAAACTCCCCACAGAAACCCCCAACACCAACCTCCCTCATTAGCCCCTGCCCCAAGTCACCATTCTCTGGTACCCCTTCCAACCTCTGCCATTCTTTCCCAGTCCTCACAGCTCTGGGGAGACACCAGGCATCTTCTAGTCTGCCTCTATTTTGCTTGCTCACTGCAGTTAGAAGCTGGAGCCAGAGTGGGGGGAGGACTGGGCTAGGCTGCCCTGTGATGCTCTCACTCTTCCCGCTTCTATTGATCAGCCCTTCTCTGGAGTGGAGCCTCTTCCTAAACACCCCTTTCCTGCCAGAATTCCCATCAACTGATGCCCAAGCTGGAAGGGAAAAATGACAAGAGACAGGGCCTCCCCTTCCGGGGTCTCTCCCATGGTGTCTGTAGTACAACGCAGTGGTTACACTGAGGCTTTGGAGTCAAATAGCCTGGATTTGTATCCTGGCTCTACTTATTGTAAGCTCTGTTACTTCACTGTTCTGTACCTGAGAGCCATCACCTGCAAATTGGGGGTGACAATTATAATACTTCATAGGATAGTTCTAGGGATTAACTTCATTAATACATGTTAAGTGCTGGAGCAGAGGTTCCCTAGACTCATTGAAATTCTTTTCCTTCCTGGCCTTTCCCTCCTGGCAGCTCCAGTCAGTTCTCAGTTGGTTCTCAGCTCCTTCCCTCTAGGAGGAACCTTCAGAATTTTTATTTTGGCACTAATGCCCTGCTTTATGCTGCCACCTAACCATTTCACTCACTAATCCTTTGATGATCTCACGTCTCCTGGGATTTAAGATGCTTCTCTGAAAATAGATGAGTGAATCAAGCAATCAGCAATCCTCAACTCTTTCTCAGAAAATCAAGAAGGATGTTTTATTATAACTTAGGCAGCACCCATCTCTCCTCCCCCTGCAAGTAGATGTGATAAAGTCAAGTTTCATTTATATAACTGACCCACAAAATAAGAGAATGCCAAAGTTAGAGATAACTATATATATTTTTTTAGCCCAGTTATTCTCAACCTTCTGTGCACTTCAAATCACCTAAACAACTTTTTTTTTTAAGATTTTATTTATTTATTTTTAGAGAGGAGGGATGGAAGGGAGAGAGAGCAAGAAATATCCATGTGTGGTTGCCTCTCATGTGCCCCCAAATGTACACCTGGCTTGTAACCCAGGTATGTACCCTGACTGGGAATGCAACCTGAGATACTTTGGTTTGCAGGCCAACACTCAATCCACTGAGCCACAACAGCCAGGGCTGAACAACTTTTTTAAAAGAATGTTTATGCTTGGGCTCCACTCCGCAGAGGCCTAGTTAATTAATCTGGGGCTGGGGCATTTCTTTTTTTAACTTCCCCCAAGTAATTCTAATGTTTAGCCAGGGTCCAGAATCACTGTTTTAATCCAATCCCCTTATTTTATTAAGGAGAAAACCCAAATCCAGAGTGGGGAAGCAATTTGCCCAAAGTCACCCAGCATGTTAGTGCACGGTACACCACGAGGGACTGTGGCAAGAGCAAAAATATGTTCATGATGTTTATGATTTTTTCTTGTTGGAGTTAATCCCAGAAGCATTTTTCTTCTGAGGTGTTATATAATCTATCTTTTAGTTTGACAGCAGTATTTATTTGGTAAGCTTGAAATGGGTTCACATTCCCTGACCACATTACCGTACATAGCCAGTCAAATTAGCAAAGCTCCCTAGGAGGCCGCTTGAAGTGCCTAAAATGCTGCTTCTCTACAAAGGTCACCAAGTGCTGAGGGACCTTGGCGGGGGTGAAAGAGAGAGAGCTGGAAAAGAAGAGAGAGCAATTCCTCCTAGAAGGAAGGAGCTGCTAACCAACTGAGGACCCGCCAGGAGGGGAGCTGCCAAGAGGGAAAGGCCAGGAAGGACATGAATGTCAATGAATCCAGAGAGCCCCTGCTCAGGCAACAACCACACGGGGATGCACAGCCTGGCAACACCAACCCCCGCCCCCCGCGCCCCACCCCACGTTAGGGAACCTGGGATCCAAACGAGATGTTGAAAATGGTCTCTGCAGTATGAATGCTAACGAAAACTTCTTCCAACACTCACTAAAAAGGTGAAACCTCAATAAAAAAAAAAACAAGAGCTCACCTGCCCCCAACCCTCCACCACTCCCATTCTCCCCAGGGAAGATCTTTCACTACCTGCCAACCTAGTCTCCAGGAGGGGGCGGGTCCCCGCCTCACGTGACAGGTCAGTCACGTGACCCCGCCCGGCGGCGGCCTCGGCCTGCGTTTCTGCTCAGTGAATTGGAGAGGGGCTGGCTGTGTCCCGCCTCCCAACCCCAATCCCGACGCGACCATGCTGTCCCGCCTGCTGAAGGAACACCAGGCGAAACAGAATGAACGCAAGGAGCTGCAGGGTGAGTCGATCTCGTGTCTGCTTTCTTCTGTCCTGCGGGGGCCTAGCCTCAGGCCGGAGCCTGGCCCTCAAGGAACGACCCAGATCCAGGGAAGAGCGCGGCCGAGTGGGCACAGTTGTCGAGGGGACGAGGGTCTTTTCGGTGCTGATGGGCTCTAGTTCCTTTTGCAACACTCCCGGCCCCGCTGGAACGCCCACCTCGCTTAGGGCTCCCTGGCCTCCTAGTCCCCACCCCCTGCTCGAGGAACGCTGTGCCGATTGGCCCGGGCCTCCTCTGGACCTGGAAGTGGGAAGGGACAAGAGCAGGCTGTCGGGGACCCAACTAGGATGGGATTCTTGGAGGCCTGCAGTATGAATGCTAAACCACCGAAACAGACGCGGGGAGATTGTTTGCTGCACCCGGGCTTGGAACCCCGGAGTTGGCGATCCTCAGGCCAAGAAAACGGGAAAGGAATGCCTAGGAGTCCGAAGCCCTGGCCACTGCCTCTAATCCATTAAGAGTCCCTTGGGAAGTCGCTTCCCCTCTCTGGGTACCAGTTTCCTCACCGCTAAAATGAAAAGTGTTTATGTTTGGCAAAGTTGTTGAAGATTTTTTATTTATTTTTAGAGAGAGGGTAAGGGAGGGATAAAGAAAGGAAGAGAAACAATGTGTGGTTGCCCCTAGCGCGCTCCCAACCGGGGATCTGGCCCACAACCCAGTCATGTGCCCTACTGGGAATCGAACCAGCAACTCTCTGGTTCTCAGGGCAGTGCTCAGTCCACTGAGCCACAGGAGCAAGGGCTGGCAAAGTTCTTTTCAGCTTTTGCACTCAGTTTGGTTGAGATATTCCCAAAACTAGTAGTAGAATAGTTATGAATGGGTGGGAAACCTTCAGCATCACCCCTTAAAAAACCAAGTCACCACTCCATCTCCTTTCCTCTTCCCCCCAGAAAAGAGGAGGCGAGAGGCTATCACCGCAGCGACCTGCCTGACAGAAGCTTTGGTGGATCACCTCAATGTGGGGTATGAACCTCTTCCCATCAACACCAGCTGCCCCAACCCTGCCCCCAGGTTTAGTCACAGGCAAGGTCTGGTCGGCAGACTGCTCTTAAAGGGATAAGATGTTCTTTCTACCCATTCTCTTACCCTTCCCCCATGGAGTTTAAGTTTATGGAGAGAGGCTTAAGACAGCTCTGGCCCATAACATTGGACAGGGAAGAGCAGCTGCAGTGGTTTGAGAAGCAGCCAGATTTCCTCCTTCCCACAATAACTTCCCCGGTGCTCACAACTCGATGCCATCTGCCCACCTCCCTTCACCCACCCAAGTCCAGCTGTCACTTTGGTGGGAGGGAGAGCACCCTCCTTCACCACAGCTACCACCTCTCCTCCTCCTCCTACCCTCTGGCAGGCCTGGGGAGCAACTGGCAGGAAAGAGATGGCACAGCTGGTGAGGGTGAGGGCAGAACCTGTGCCAGGAGTGACAGCAGAGCCAAGCTGTCTCTGCCCTTCCTGCTGGGTCTCCAGGGACCATCTCCTACTCCAATCCTAAAGGGGAATGCCAATACCAACCAAAAACTTGGGAAGAAGCAAAGAATATTGTCTCTTGGCCCTGAGTGACCAAAGAGAGTGCAGAGGTAATGATTTGGTAGGGCAAGTAGAATGGCACAGTGATGAATCTAGAGGCTGAGTCACACAAGTGAACCAAGCAGGGGCTTTTCTCTTCATTACTCATGTCTGGGGAAGATTAGGGGGAGACAAGGCTGTGGTTGGGGCCTGATTGCCCTCCCCTCCAGGCCTCTCTCCTCACTCAGTATGAATAGTGGGAAATAGATCAACAGGAAAAGCTGGGAGCCCCCGGCTCTTACTGTTTCGGCTCCTACACCACCTACCACCCCTTACTGTCACCCAACTGTCCCAGTAGAAAAGAGACAGTACCCTCTCCTTCCTCTCATGATGGCGCCTCCTGGCTGTGTTGTGAGATTGACCCTCCCTTCTTCCCTTACTCGGGACCACCCCACTTTCAGTTTGGAGGGCAGCTAAGCCAAAGCCAGACTAGAAAGGGTCTTGTGTTGCTGCCCACGGCTCCTCTCATTCCCCAGAAAGGAACACAAAGGCCTGTCTGTCTCAGCCCCTGTCAGGTGTCCTTCCCACTCTCTCCACCCTCCCCAACCCCGCGTCCCCTTCTGCCCCCACAGATTCCAGGGGGTGGGAGCACCGGATGTGGAGTCTTCCAGCTGACCTAGAGCTTTAGGGTGGGGAATGAAAGATTCACTAGCCAATAAGAGAGAACAGTTATTGCACAATTATTGCAGGAGGGTTAGGGGGAATTGGGGCAGGCCGGGAGTTGAGGATACCAGCCTCATGGCAGTAATGGTAACTGCAACCAGTACCTTGATTGAGGAGAAAAGAAAGACTGTTGCATGGAGCAGAAGGAAGGAAGGAAGGATATACACGTGTGTTTTCATTCATTTGTCTAGGCAAAAGGAAAAGGGTTGGGAGAAAGACCGAGAGCCAAGAAGCAGTCCCTGGGAAATCTTCTCTCGACCCTGAGTTCCTAGGGAGAAGATTGCTCTCCTATCCCACCCCAGATTCAGGGAGCGGCCCAAGTTCCCTTCCCAACTTTTTGCACAGATGCCTTGGCTTCCAATTGCTGCCAGATGTGTGCCTGGTACTGGATTTTTCCAGCTTCTTCACACCCTCCTTTCCTTTCTAGCTTCTTTCTTATTCAGGGATATCCTTTTAACAGATTAGCCCTAACTTCTCCCACCCAGCTTCAGGAACTCCTTTGAGAGGCTAGGAGATAGTATGTTTCCAGTTAGCTCCCAGCTAGGTCTCCTGGGAATCCTGGGAATGGGAGGAAGGAGCTGGATTCATTTGCATTTACTAGACTATTTTGCATCCCATAATAGTCAAAGTCACGAGATTTCCCCCAGCCTGACCCCTGGCTGGCCTCCCACTCTTGCAGTCCTGGAGACCACTCCCACTAGATGAGTGAGTTGATCTTCTCCCTGCTCCAATCTCTAGTGTGGCCCAGGCCTACATGAACCAAAGAAAGCTGGACCATGAGGTGAAGACCCTACAAGTTCAGGCTGCCCAGTTTGCCAAGCAGACAGGCCAATGGATCGGGATGGTGGAGAACTTCAACCAGGCACTCAAGGTGGGCCACACTCCCTACATCACCAGCTCCATCCTGGGCCACCATTGACTGCCTTCAGTAGGGTCTCCTCAGGCCTGGGGTTAAGGAAGAAGTGGGCATTATCTCAGAAATCCCACCTATGGCTCCAGTGTCAGAGAGACTAGAGAAAGAGGTAAAAGTAGTTGGTGGGTCCAAGCAAAGCCCTTTGTAGGGGATGAGTGGAAAGTGCCCACATTTGTCCACTAAAGCCACACTCTACCCTCCCTGATTTGTGGACTCCCAAACCTCCCAGGAAATCGGGGACGTGGAGAACTGGGCTCGGAGCATTGAGCTGGATATGCGCACCATTGCCACCGCCCTGGAGTATGTCTACAAAGGACAGCTGCAGTCTGCCCCGTCCTAGCCCCTCTCCCCTCCTCCTCTACCCTGCTTCTACCTGCTGTACCTCCCCATGGGGCAGGAGAGAGGCTGACAGGCCACAAATAAAACATAAGTTTCCATTTCTCCTCGGTACATTTCAAGGAGCTACTAAGTCAGCATGGGTAGGGTGGGAATGGAGGGGTCAACGACTGTTTCCCTAAGGGACGGGCACCTTTTGGGTAGAGTGTGGAACTAGCTTCCTCTTACTATTCCAACTCTTTTCCCCTCTGGCCTGCTACAGGTGCCTGTTGGGTAAACAGAGGTCAGGAGTTTTCCACACCTCCCCAGGAAGGTCCCAGGAAGACCCTGCCCCAAGCACCCTAGCCCAGGACTTAAGTAGACAGGGAGCAGGCCTGGTCCTGGCTCTGGCACTCTGCCTTCCACATGCTCTTGACCTCTCCCAGCCTAGTGCTAAGCCGAGTCATGAGTCTGGACCAAATGGGAGATTAACTCTTGGGCATGGGGGTACTTGGGGGCTGGGAAAGAAGAAGAATGACAGGTCCAAGGTCACCAACCAGGAGGGCCATCTGCCATTGATAGAACCCTCCTCCTGGAAGTCCATGACAGAGGTAATCAGGAACGCCAGCTGGAAAAGATAGCTAAGAAGGAGCTCTATATATACCTGGCCTATGCTGAGTCCTGGCTTCAGCCAGCAGGCTTCAGCTTCCCTGACTCCTCCTCCCAGTCCTCCCTCTTAATACCTCTGGCACCCAGTCCACCTACTGTGGACTTTGGTCTTAGCTGTAGTTCATGTGAGAGCCTGGAAAAACTGCAAGCAAAGTCTCTCAAACAAAGCAAAAGAGGAAGCGTCCAGTGTCATAATACCTGCTAGCTTCCCGGAGAGGAGGTAAGCTGGGTACTGGGCACTGAGTGCTGGGAGGAAGCTCGCAATATATTATGTATATTGATAGCCCAAAGCTTTAAGCTTTTTTTTTTTTTTTTTAAGATTTTATTTATTATTTTTAGAGAGAGAGGGGAAGGGAGAGAGGCATCAATGAATGGTTGCCTTTCACCTGCCTCCAGCTATGGACCTGGCTGGAGACCTGGCTTGCAATCTGGTTATGTGCTGTGGCTGGGAATCGAACCAGCGACCTTTGGGTTCGCAGGCCAGCGTCAAAGCATTAAGCTTTCAATGTGCTTCCTCACACATTTTCCCCTTTGACACTCCCTAGTGGTCATAGTGGTCAAGTGGTCCCACTTGACAGATGAGAAAACAGGTTCAGGGATGCAGTAAGATACTCAGATCACACAGTAAGTTTGGAACCACCAGGATTGAAATGCAGGGTCCTTTGCCCCATATGTGTTTCCTAAAACAAGGAAACCAGATGTCCCTGTTTAGCCAGAAAGAAGAGGTGACAACAAAAAAGATCCTTTTACTCCTGTACAGCAGGGTTGCACATGGGACCCAGCTCATCTGGTTTTCATTAGGTTACCCACAAATGTAGGGTCTTCCCAGATCCTTGCTTTTCCTAGATAAGGCATGATTTACCATTTATCTGCAAGCAGGTATTTCTGAAGAGACTTCCATCTACGGAAGCTGTTAAGGGCAAGGGTTTGAGGGTCGGAGTAAGCTACACAAATTTCCTGCCCAGCCTTGGCTGCAGATCACCTGGGCTCCAGCTATGTGGCTGCCTTTGCTGCTGGGAGTCTTATTCTGGGCAGCACTGTGGTTGCTCAGGGACCGGCAAAGTCTGCCCCTCAGTGATGCCTTCGTCTTCATCACCGGCTGTGACTCTGGCTTTGGAAGGCTTCTGGCACTGAGGCTAGACCAGAGAGGCTTCCGAGTCCTGGCCAGCTGCCTGACCCTCTCAGGGGCAGAGGACCTGCAGCAGGTAGCTTCCTCTCGCCTCCACACTACCCTGCTGGATGTCACTGATCCCCAGAGTGTCCAGCGTGCAGCCAAATGGGTGGAAACACATGTTGGAGAAACAGGTGAGTATGGCTTGGGCTACGGGAAACCAGGTGTAGGGTATTCACTCACAGGGGCTGCGGGAAGCCAGAAGGACTAGGAGAAGAAGTGCTCAGGTCCTCCCAGGAAGGAGAGGGGCTAATGGAATGCCTCACCTACCCTAAGCGTGTCCTACCTCCCCACAGGGCTTTTTGGTCTGGTGAATAATGCTGGTGTGGCTGGTATCATTGGGCCCACACCGTGGCTGACCCAGGATGACTTCCATCGGGTGCTGAATGTGAACACTCTGGGTCCCATCAGGGTCACCCTTGCCCTGCTACCTTTACTACAGCAGGCTCAGGGCCGGGTGATCAACATCAGCAGCGTCTTGGGTCGCCTGGCAGCAAACGGTGGGGGCTACTGTGTCTCCAAATTTGGCCTGGAGGCCTTCTCGGACAGCCTGAGGTAAGGGGGCAGGGCCCCAAGCTCCCAGGCCACTCACAAAAGAACTAGTGTCTACCCTGCAGAGATAATTAAAACATGTCATGGAATATGTTGAGGAGACAGTTTAGGGCTGGGTGTGGTACACACTGGAGGCATGGATTCAAGTCCCAGCCTCTCGTGCAAGCTTTGTGACCTTACTCAGTTCTCTTTACCGCAGCCTATTCCCATCTGTTAAATTGAGATGAAGGAACCTTCCTCATGGGTGTTGTGAGTGAAATGAGGTACATATTAAGACCCAATAGTACCTAGCACATAGAAAATGCCCCAAAAGCCTGCTATCATTATTGTTAGTATTATTAACAACTATTATGAAGAGCTGATACCTTTACATAACATTTTTGTATTAATTTTCCCATCAACCCTATTGGGTAGATATTAGCACCCTTAGAGTAAGATGACTGAAAGACCACTGAAACTGTCCGCCTACTGAGCCTGGTCATTCTGTTTTGCTGTCCCTCATGTTTAGATAGTAATGTTCAAAGTCCCATGAAATCACAGTGGAGACTTGACAAGGGCAACACAGGAGCAGGTCCTGAATTTTGAGCAGAAGTATAAGCCCCAAAGCCAAGCCCACCTTCTAAAGGAAGCCTGCCTTTGTCACACTCACTCAGCAAATAATTTCAATATTGATTTTTTCCCTATCCCTCAGTCTTTTCATTTTCCAGTTGGCATCATGGAACACATACTTTACACTTGGATTTCCATTTCCATGCCAAAGTGGTTGGATGTATCCCCACTTTCCTCCCAGCAAATACCAGCCTAAATCCCTTCATACCCAGCACTCAGGACTTAAACCCTGTATTTTGAGAGCTAAGGAATGGGGTTCTTCTGGGTCTGGAGTCGGCAAACTGGGTTCTCAGGCCAGATCTGGCCAGTTGACTATAAGCCAGTAATGGTTTTTACACTTTGAAATGTTATATAAGTACCAACACAACACTAATAACCCTGCAGTACTGAAAATATTTACTATCTAGCCTTTTAAGAAGTTTGCTGATACCTGCTCTATGTTGTAGAAGAGAATACAGAGGAAAACAAACTTCAAAAATGCCTCTCTCCCTCTGTCCCTACTTCCCTCTCTTCCCAAGACAGAAGGGTATACCTTTTCGTCAAGACCCCTGCCCCATGTCCCCGAACATCCCCTCCATATAAGGGCAAAAACCCAGAAACCTCCATCTTTCCCCACTCCAGGCGGGACATGGCTCCTTTTGGAGTACGAGTCTCAATCGTGGAGCCTGGCTTCTTCCAAACCCCTGTGACAAATCTGGAGAGTTTGGGGAACGCCCTGCAAGCCTGCTGGGCATGTCTGCCTCCAACCACACAGGCACTGTATGGGGATGACTTCCTTACCAAATGTGAGTAGCTGGGTCCATAGACGGGGAAAGTGAGTACCAGAAGGGTGGGTTCTGCGCCAGCCTGCTGGGGGGAAGTAGGCAGGGCAGTCAGAGGGTGAGGGTGAAGGGGATGCTACAGAACACCCAGGCAATGTGGAGCTTGCCCATTCCCCAAACTGAGGGCAGCACTAACCATCCCTCTCACCTCTGCTGGGCAACAAGCCCCAAGACCCAGAAGAGGGCCCGAGATGGGCTGGTGTGAGACAGGGACACTGATTACAACATCCCACTGGGCTGCAGACCTGAAAGTACAGCAACGTGTCATGAACTTGATCTGTGACCCAGACCTGACCAAGGTGAGCAGATGCCTGGAGCATGCTCTGACCGCTCGTCACCCCAGGACCCGCTACAGCCCAGGCTGGGACGCCAAGCTGCTCTGGCTGCCAGCCTCCTACCTACCAGCTAGCCTGGTGGACGCTGTGCTCACCTGGGTCCTGCCCAAGCCTGCCCAGGCAGTCTACTGAATCCAGCCTTCCAGCAAGCCCTTGATCTCTGCTGCCTGGTGCCTGGCACAAAATAGGCACTCAATAAATGTTTTTTGTTTGTTTGTTTGTTTAATCAATGTATGGTTGCGTTTCACCTGCCTCCAGCCACAGACCTGACTGGAGACCTGGTTTGCAACCTGGTTATGTGCCCTGGCTGGGGAATCGAACCTGCAACCTTTGGGTTCGCAGGCCGGCGCCTTATCTACTGTGCTACCAGCAAGGGAATAAATGTATTTTTAAATATAGGGCCCTGGCTGGTGGCTCAGTGGATAGGCGCCAGCCTGTGAACCCAAAGGCTGCTGATTCGATTCCCAGCCAGGGCACATAACCAGGCTGCAAGCCAGGTCTCCAGCCAGGTCCGTAGCTGGAGGCAGGTAAAAGGCAACCATACAATGATGTTTATTTCTCTCCCTCTCTGCCTCTCACCCTTCCTCTCTCTCTGGAAATAATAAACTCTTTTATATATATATATATATATATATATATATATATATATATACGCACATACATATATATGTGTATGTGTATATATATGTATGTAGCCCTGGCTGGTGTGGCTCAGTAGATTGAGCACCAGCCTATGAACCAAAGGGTCACCAGTTCAATTCCTAGTCAGAGCGCTGCCTGGGTTGCGGGCCAGGTCCCCAGTTGGGGGTGCATGAGAGGCAACTACATATTGATGTTTCTCTCCCTCTTCCTCCCTTCCCCTCTTCTTAATCTTTTCTTTAAATAAATAAAAATAAAAGTAGGTGTAGAGAAATGAAGGTGCTCCATTTAAATAATGACTACCTTATGCTGACTTACTATCCAGGGTTACCTGCAAAACAACTAGCATCCACTTGGGGATGCAAGGGAGCTGCCTTGCATGTCTAGATGGTCTTTTAAGCTGCACCTAAGTGGCCACCAGAGGGCACTATTAGATATTTCCCTTATTTTCTATAAGGGGTAATGTTGCAATTCCTGAAGTGTTTTGGAGTGGGAATGGCCCTTATATACCAATATGGAAGGCAAGAAGGTGATGAGGACCAGTCAGGGCCAGACTGGGTAGTTTCCATGAAAACACAAGGTAGCACCCATTTAAATTCTCTCCTATCATCTAAGCCAAGAATGATGACATTGGTCACATAGCGGTCAGAGTAACTCATTACCACCCTGCAAAAAGCCAGGCCCCTGGGTGGAAGAGGAAGTTGCCAGGCACTGAGTGGGACAGAAGGCCAGGGAGAAGATGTCTTTGGTAGATTATGGGCTGGTCTCTCCCAGGCAGGACTTTTGTGGGGAATCCTTTGGACTTCTGCAGAAGATGCCTTCATGAATTTTGCAGCACTGAGCCTACCAGCGCAGGACTAGAAGACAGAGAAGGCAGCGGACCACAGCCTTCTAATCTCCACTTCCAAGGCCAGCCCAACCAATACCTCTCCCAAATACCTGCCAAAATAGGCCTTTCTTTCCTGGAGGTGCAAATAGAACAAGGTCCCAGAGTATAGGAACATGGACGGGGAGGAAAAAGGGATCAAGTATCACTCATTAAGACAAATTGACTATCTTTTCAGTCTGAAAAAATAATCAGTTTAATTGAAAAAAGTGGAGTATACTACCCCACTCTCCAAGATGAGGGGCTGAGGAGACCAGACCAACTACATTACTTCATAGCCACTTTGAATACTCTTCACAAGGCAGCAAGCAAAGATAATTCCCAGGACCTAGAAGGAAAGAAAGGGGGGTTGAGGAGTCAGAAAGACAAAGTACCCCCATCTACTCAAGAGACCCCAAACGTACCCTGGGCTCCCTCTCCAGACCAGTACCTCCTTCCTGCTCAGTACTCTCCTTCCCATAGCCTCTACTCCCCAGATGCCCTGGAATGAGTCCCAGGGAAGCCTCTCACCTCAACAAAGGCAATGCCCAGGGCTGCTGCAGCCACCACCAGCACATTGCCCCTCAGCCAGACCCCAATCTTCTCCACGCAGCCCTGAAGGGTGGCAGGCACACACGTAAGAACGTATAGGAAACTTCCCACCCCCTCCCCTAGTCCAACTGCCTCTCCGCTGCTCCTCTGCACCTTGCACCCCACCACACCCCTAGCATTCCCAGATGCCCTCCCCAACTTGAGTCCCAGCCATCTCCACCACCATCCCTGGTTCCACTCATCCCTTAAAACATTTCCCAAGTTACCAAAGTCCCCTGCTATCTCCTCTTAGCCTCCTCCCTACCTTAGTATGAATATCCTTCACATTGAAATTAACCCCACAGCCCTGAGTGACATTTTTGCAGCAGGAGTCAGGGACACGGTTCTTGGGCCAAAGAGAAATGGTCTCCCAGTCTGTGTAGTTAGCCGCCCCACAGCACTTGAACTGGAGGAGAAACATGGGGGAGGTTGTTACGTGAACCTCTACCTTCAATAATGGAGATGAGAATCTTCTTCTCCATACCCCTGTTTCCAGCAACACTACTCACATTTTTCTGCATATTATCCAGGAACAAATTTGTCTGGTTCTGTTTAGAATAATTCTTCATCTGCTTCTGGAAGTCCTCGTTAAATTCCGACATCACCTGGGAATTGGGGTCAGAATTCAGGGAACCTTGGGTCCCAGAACAGCCAGGCCTCTGAGGAGGGGCCCACCCCTTATTCCCTGCTTACCTTGTCTCTAAATACATAGCCAGCAATGGCTGCAGCCACCTCCACCAGCATGATAAGAGACAGGAAGATGACAAACTGCAGGCACAAAGGACAAGAGTCAAGTTTGGAACCTGGGTGACACAGGGCCCTGCTGTGACCCAGCCAGTCTCAGGAACACTCAAAGTTTTTCCTAACCTACCCACGTCACTTCACTCTCCCTCCTTAGCCCTGCCTCCCACAGAAGTGACCTTCCAGAAACCCATACACCCACACCGTCGCCACAGCCCACTCACTGTGATCATGAGACACTGGTTCTCCTTGCAGGCTCCACAGCAACCCATGACGGCCACCAGGAAGAGAAAGGCTCCCACTGCAATGATGACCACAGGCAACACGGAGCCAGGAGTGGCCCCCTGGCTGAGAGTCTGACTTAGGACATACTGGGCCCCTACACCCACAGCGATCAGTCCCACTGCACAGGCCTGCAAAGAGGGCACGTCAGGGTTAGGCCAGACCCACAACCTGTCATGGTGGGTGGTGGAGGGCGGAGCACTTATCCAGGGAACAGAACTAACCCCATCCCAGAGAGAGTCTCACCCTTGCAGGAAACCTGACTGCGGGGGAGGAAGATGACCCATCCTTGCCCACAGTTTGATCAAATGCTAAAAGAGAAGTTCCCAGAAAGCCTTGACCCTGGGCACAGATTCCTTACCTAGAGCAGGGCTTCCTATGGGCCTCATGGGCTCCCAGAACTGCCCTATCACTAGCCTCCGTGCCTACCTCACCCCCATCAGCTGTGAACTGGGTTCCTTGGGCCAGCTAGGCCAGGGAGAAGGGGGCAAGGGTGGTATGCCCCTTCCTGGGCAAAGGAGCCTCTCAAGGCAGGAGCCCAGAGCAGGAGCAAATGAGGTGAGCAGAGCCCTTCTCCACCAGAAAGCAGCTGAAAGGGGTAAAGAGGGAAGATTTAATGGAGAGGAATGAAGAGGTGGAGCGAGGAAGGTGGCCCCCGAGGCATATCAACAGCATCAGCCGTTGGCTGGTTGCCCCACTGTCCCTATCACAAGTGGTTGGGTCATCAGACAGGAAGGGCCGAGAGGAGTCAGGGTGAGGGTGTTGCGCTTCAAGCTGACCGTTCTCATCCACACCAGCCTCAGAGGTTCCTAAAAGCTGGAGGAGGAGGCCGTGCTGTCCTCAGCCGATTCCCGGGCCTTCCTTACACATCTGGTCTACAGCTGCCTTCATTCTTGGCTCCTCACCCCCTACACGACAAGCCAGGTCTCCCCCACCCTCCTGCCAGCGCTCCCCCTTCGTCCGCCACCGCACTCACGCAGAAGGCCAGCAGAAACACGTAGAGCAAGATCTTGACACATTTCATTCCTCCTTCCACCGCCATGGCTGCCGAGCCTGGGGCAGAGGGAAGGGCAGGGGTATTAAAACCGGCCGAGTGGGCCCTCGGTTTCCGGACTTCTCGCCGGCCCTCGAAGCCTTCCTTGCTTGGTCCCCATTCCCGGCCCCGCCCACCCGGAAACCGCGGTCGGATCCACGTCTCCCAGCCCCCTCTCCTCCCTCCCAAAGGGGTGGGGGCGACCGCCGCGCAGCCCCCGCCCGCACACCCGCCCGCCACCCGTTCGGCCCGGGACGAGCCCGCGCGCGGGCAGGGGCCTGCCGCCCACCCTCCACCGCTAACTCCAGGCTCTAAACGCCTCCTCCCCGCCAGACCCGTTCCGAAAACGGTCCTCAGCCCAAGCCCGACGGCCACTTTCCCTGCGCTCGGAACCACCCCCGCAAAGTACAGATGCGGCCGGCACCCCGCCCCGTCGGGGCCTCTGGAACTTTTCAAAGTTTCAAAGTCGCAAGGGCCGCGGAGCGGCGGGAGCTAAGCGGGTCTTCGGGGCCCAGGGCAAACCTGGAGAAGGGGGCTGCCAGAGGCCCTCGGACAAGCAGCGGTCCGGCCCAGCCGCCTCACCTGGGTCCCCGAAGGCTGCGCGCTCCTCTCCTGTCGCGGCTCCCGGGCGCTCTAGCTTCGCCCCCCGGGTGCGGCGCCGCCCGCCGCACGCCCCGCCCCGGCCCTGGGCTCCAGCCCCCTCCCCCGCCGAGTGGCCGCCCGGCCTCCCTCATGTGACGCGAGAAGAGCAGCTGCGGCCTGACTCACTCGGCCACCGCCGGGGAGGGCCGTGCCCCACTCTGGGTGTGGGCCACGTGGGCCCCGACCCAGAAGATCGCGCCCACCCCCGGCCGAGGGAGGGCACCAGCGGCGGGGTCTCAGGGTGCTTCGGGCTCTTCTGGAGCCCCCAGCCCCGTGCCAACTAGGGCAGGAGAGCAGGACGCCTGCTTCTCCCTGGGTCAGGGGAGCAAAGGAGGCGGGTGAGAGCCAAAGCAGGCACCAGTGCCCTGGCCGGGTGGCAGCTGAAACAAGGTGAAAGACGGTCGGCCGGAGGCTTCCTGGTCCCCCACCCACAGCCCACTCACCTTCTGAGGGCTCCATCTCTGCTCAAGCCCCACTCCATTCCCAACTGCAGGGGGCGTTGTTGGCTACCTGGGATCGGGTGGGTCCAGAATAAACACCCTAGAAAGCCCCCAGCCTGGGGAGTGTCCCAACATTCTAGAGTGGCTGTTCTCGTCCCTTCTCCATTTTCAAGGGATCCTGAGTAGTGTGGGCTGAGAAGGGGAGGACCCAGGTATGTGCCCTAACTGGGAATTGATCTGGGGACCCTTTGGTTCACAGGCTGATGCTCAATCCACTGAGCCACACTAGCCAAGGCTATTCAAGGGTTTCTTTAATGTGCTGTCTATAGATGCCAAGCATGTGTTAGGCACAGGGGTGGGAGGACAGTAAGGTGGAGAAGACAGTGGTCCTGCCCTCTACCAGCAAACCCACACTGTAACCAGGCAGAAACCTCTGGTGGCAGCTGGAAGAGCTCAGAGGGAGGGACAGGTGATGTGTCAGCCCAGGGAGGAAAAAGGAAAGAAAAGAATTTCACAGAGGTGGGTGGTGCTCTCTGAAGTGACTGCGGAAAAGGAGCAAGCTCTCAATTCCAGGGATGAGGAAATGCCAAGTATAAACAAAGAGAAGTTTACAACTCCATGGCAGGTTGGGATCTGGGTGACTCAAAGGCCTCAGAAAGGAGATGGTGAAGGGTGAAGGGGTGGGAAGGTGGTCTGAAGTCAAGATTAAGAAACCCACTGTTGGTGGGAATGTAGGCTGGTGCAGCCACTATGAAAAACAGTATGAGGTTTCCTTAAAACACTAAAAATGGAACTGCCTTTTGATCCAGCAATTCCACTACTTGGACTATACCCAAAGAATCCTGAAACACCAATTCATAAGAACCTATGCACACCTATGTTCATAGCGGCACTATTTACAATAGCCAAGTGCTGGAAACAGCCTAAGTGCCCATCAGTGGATGATTGGATCAAAAAACTTTGGT